>JANHZU010006252.1:35761-61743 GCA_032468055.1 Acrochordus granulatus | reverse complement strand
GAACTAAAATGAATGGGAATGTGCGAATTTAAGTCAAATGACCACAATATCTACTACTGTGGACAATAATCCCTTAGTACTAAATATATGTACATAATTACCTTTCTCTGCTCCATCATATCAGCCAGTTCTCTTCCTTTACTTGTCATAGTACCAACATTTAAGGTCCCTACTCTCACCTCCACACTTCTACCCTTTATCCTCTCCTGCTTTCTCTGGGCATGTCTATCCCGTCTCCTTCTCCTCCTTTGTCCAACAGTAGCACACTTTCCAGTGGTACCCTGTTGGTTAACAGTACCACTGGTGGTTGCTGGTAACCTGGGCCTCGACCGATCCGGTATGGAAATCTGTTTGTTTATTTGCATATTAAGTCAGTGTAGGTTTTATGCCGGATGCCTTTCCTGATGCAACCCTCCTCATTTATCCAGGCTTGGGACTGGCCCTAGGGCTAGATTGGTTAACCTCAGTGGCTAGGTTATTTTTTCTGTATGAATATTAGATGTAAATATTTCTGTTATAACAGTGTGTTGTTATAAGGTTGTTTTACAACAATTGTAAACTTCTACTTTTTAACTTTTTGCTTACATATGGTGCTATTTTAAATGATACAAAATAAGTGTCCTCCTGGAAGTTACAAGTAGATAAAAATATATAATGGGAAAGATGCATTTGACTGGTAGACTTCTCCAGCTTGTCTTCAGCTGCCTAGACAGGCTCGTCAAAGGCATTGTAACTGGGGTTTACAAAGACCTTGGGAGGATATAAATAATTAAGATCATAAATCAATACCAGAGTTTTCAGTTGCTAAAGTAACTTCTTTTGTTACTGATTAAACAGATGTAATATTTTGTACCCAAACTGTCTGTCTGAGACTATAAAACATTCTGAGACTACTGTGCATGCCTACATGTCTGTGTGTGCATATATTATTTCCATCCCCTAAAACAAATGTTTTATGTGATAATATCTAAAAAATGAGTCAGGTAAGACATCTTTAGTCCAAATTATAGGCACAAATCATGTATTCTTCATTCAATTTAAAGTTAGGAGTTTCTATGTTTCACAAAGTCAAACATCAACTCATTAATATAAATTCTTTTCTTTTTATCTCCTCCTCATCACAAATCTACCCTTAGTATCCAGTCCTTCAAATCAGATTTTTGGATCAATCAAGCTGACGCAATTGTTTCATGAATATTCATTATGTTTCTACTCTTTTTCATTCATGGTATGAATGTAATGGTGCTTATTATACCAAATTTTGATCCAAATCAAAACATCAAATTTTGATGTTTGTTTATAGGCATGTCCCATTTTATTCAACAGTGTCTACTCCTTCCAATGTGCACATATAACTTCTCCAATTTCTCAGTCTATGTTCTAAAAAAAACACACAGCTCTATAGATGAATTGTGTTTTCTAAGGATCAGGTCTTGAGATACTGTAGATTTTGACAGATCTAGTGATTGTACTTAGAACAAAGGAATATATTATTGAGTCAATTTTTTCAATTGTAACATAATAAAAAAGGATCATCAGAAAAATAAAAAAATGATGCTTTTGAATTATGGCACTGGAGAAAAATGTTGAATGAATCTTTCAATACCAGATAAAGTAAAGCCAGATTGCTAATGAAGCACTGTTAACAAAACCACACTTATTTGGGATGAAGGAAAAAGCAATTGTCATTGGAAAAGATGCTATTGCCTGGAAAAAGAGACCTACTGAAAATGTGACTTAACACTATCATTGATGACACAAGCAGGGCTGACAGGAATTCAAACCAATTCCTAACAGTGAATCACTGTGAAATGGTGGCCATTGGTCATGAAAAGCGAGAAGCAATCGAATGATTCAATAATAGCAACAAATAATAAAAAAATTTATTACAATCTCTAAACCCAAAAATTAATTCCAGGTGATGAGATTTATAAATTAATTTGTGGAAATTATTGTAGCATTCATTTAATGATTTCTTCATATGTTTTGGAAATAATGTGTTTTTAATATTTCATGTTTAAAACATATACTAAACTAGCCTGACTACAACAGGTTAAATTTTCTATGTGGGTTGGATTTTATGTTTATATTTTCTTAGCCTTGGTTAGGAGAAATGAGCTTGTGTTCTCTTTGTTGTGCCAAAGTGATAGGGTTTCATTTGTTTGAAAATCTAGCACATCCCAAGAGGTTATCTTAGTGTAGATTTTGTTTTCTCTGAATTAAATTGCTTATTGTCACAAACTGTCCAGCACTGCTGGGCTTTGAAAAGAAGGATTTTTTTTCTGGTGGCTAGGGAGGAGCTTCTATATTGAAAGATTTTTCACTCCTGAAAACTGGAATATAGTTTGCAGCTGTTTGGCTTGTGACAGTGATAGAGATCCGATTGTACACAGTATGCTAAAGAGCCATGGATGCAGCTGGAATAGAGGTTATGAATTATAAAAGCAATGCAGCAATTGCCATTAATTGGCTACTAATAAAAGGGAACTCAACTGTTTATAACTGTAGGATCCAATGCTTTGTATCTGATAACAAGAATTCATACACATTACACAGTTTGGTGATTCAGACCACGACTAATTGAAATATGAGGCATAGTGATCAAATTTAGCTCTGCCAGCATGCATTCTAGTTTGGGACTGCATGGCGACAAGGTAGCGTTTATTACTCATTCTCCATAATGCAGCCTGATTGAAATATCTAGCTAGGTTGTCAACAGAAGCCCAGCTGGGCTTTGGAGCAACTAATTAAGTCATTAAAATGAGAGGTCAAACAATCTACTACATGCTGAATGATAGCAAAATCTGTATCCTGATCTCTAAGAAATTAGAAATTGAATGTTTACTGGCTAAATCTGTTTTTGGAGTCTGACTGAAAAAAATGGTAAAGAAATAAATGTTTCTGAACCTGTGTTTTTAATGTTCTAAATGTGTTATGGTTCAGATATTCTTCTAAGTCTTGGTTTCCTTGATTATGGCTGTCTGAAAAAAAGCTGAATAGTTTTTCATAGCATGCTAGATTACAACTGTGATTTAAAATCCATAACAACTATATATGCACAGTGTACTAATTTATGGATAAACTGTAACCAACTTTTATTTATGTTTATTTGTGGTTAATATAATGTAGATTTGGTTATTCGTGATCTTTTTAGTGGCATTTTATTACAGATTTAAAATCTACCTTACAAATACTTTCAGGGGAGGGAGAGAGGCATAGTCATTCTGGCAATGAGATTAGTTGTAAAAGTTCCATCTGCAGCAATAGCCAAGTGACAAAATGGTGGATGTAAACATGAGTTGAAACTCTCCCTTTGGTACATCCATCATCAGAGTGGTAGGGCTTCCATCTGCTGTCATGGCATTTATCACTTTAGCTCCTTGATTTCTCCATTACAAATGGCTCTGAATTGTAAATACAATGCATGAACATGTTAATTCCAAGGTCTATTTTATCCACCAATATGTTATGACCAGTTAGTTATGATAAATTCAGAAGAGGGGGATGAACAGCTGACACTAAAAGGAAATGTTATGGAAACTAAATATGTAGCCACAATCACAACTATTGATACTGTAGTCTTCCATGAGAATTATGTAATTATCTTTAAAGCTATAAATTTGGTAATGTAACAATGAATGCATCTTCCAATGGGCCTCATAAAGAATACTTTAGGTCCATAAAATACTTCCAGCCATTGTTGTGCCAACCTTCCCACCATGTTGACGTGATTGTGATCTGGAAGCTTAGCAACCTGTTTAGCAACTTACAGTCCACAATTATGTGATCACCATTAACAATCTCCTCTTGTCACCTTTCCCAGAAACTGTATGGGGAAACAGGCACGGAAGATTTATTTATTTATTTAATGCCTTTATTGTTTTTACAAATAACTCAAGGCAGCAAGCACACTTAACACACCTTCGTCTTCCTATTTTCCCCACAACAGCTGTCCTGAGGTGAGTTGGGCTGAGAGAGAGTGACTGGCCCAGTGAATGGTTTCTATGGCTAAGGCAAGGCTAGAACAGATCATCTCCTGGTTTCTAGCCTGTTGTTTTAATCACCAGACCAAATTGGCTCGAGATTGCAAGCTGCTGCTGCCTGCCAAGAGGACTTCCTCTGAAAGAGAGCTCTAAAGAGAGCTGGACTTCTTCAGTGGGATGGAGAAACTGATCTCAGTTCCTGAAGATCTGAGCTCTGTTCCTGACCCTGCTGAAGGTATTCCCTTACATACACAGGGAATCCTGATAATTTAAGCTCCATTTTTTGCACCTTGCAGAAGGAGTTCACTTGTGCATCAGAAAGGAGCTGACATCCTTCAGTAGACAGCTCTTTCAGCCATCCCCTAGAAAAGGGAAAATTGAAGCAGGATTTTCAGCTCCTGATTGAAGAGGAGGTGGTGCCTCAAGGAGGTAGGGAAGGCGCTGGGAGATGTGGTGCAGGCTGCATAGGTCTCTCCCTCAGGGCCTGAAAATTGGATTTCAGCAGAAGTATTTTCAGTTCCTGAGCAGATTCTCCCAGGTCTTTCCCACCCTCCCCAAAGGTATTCTGTGTTTCTTTACCTAGGACTCCATTTGCTTATCATCCTGTGTGATTGCTTAACGACTGTAACTGAGAGTGCTGGATTGCAGTTATTAAGCAAAGCATTCATGTGATGTCTTGCTAATGATCATTTCATTCAGCGACTGAGATTTCAGTCACACTTATGGTCATTAAGTGAGGACAGTTATTCTAAACAAGATTTTTTTCAAACCATGGAATGTACATAATATTAAATCATAATAGGCAGGTTCAAACATCATTAATTCTAAAAATAGATAAACTAGCATTATGTTTCAAGAAAGCTATGTTAAGCTTTCTTCAATGGATGGAAAAAATAGGAGAAAAAGAGTCCAAGAAGGATCCCTTTATAATGAGATCAATGGCCCTTGAAGTTATTCATTTAATTGTTTGTTTGTTCTGTTATATATTGTGCGGTAGTTATATATATTGTATTATATATATTGTGCGGTGGTTGAAACTTACCTAGCAATACACAAAATAATTTTACAGTTTTTCTGTGGCATATGTAACATAACATATTGTACCAAATAACATTATAAGAAAATATAATCAATATAAAAGTGACAGTAAAAAACAGCAACAGTAGGAAGCTTTTATTAAAAAAACCTTTTACTGAGGTTGAAAACTCTATGATTTAGAGTCCAAATGTTCTTTCTGAGGAAGACATTCCATAACCAGGCGTTGTCTCAAAAAAGTATTAGCATCTGGATCGATATACATTCATACATTGTATATATCTGTTCTTTCAGGTAACGTACTTGCAAACTTTTCAAAGTTAATAACATTACTATTTAGAAATAAAAAAGAGTCTTGTGTAAAATTTACTACACTAGTTCAACTTAGAGGCTGCCAGAACATGGATAACTCCAACAATATATATCATTATGGTTATTTATAATAATAGATGACATTATCATTATCTTTCCAACGAACATAGTATAGGTTTTATACAGACAATTTATTGGCCTAGTTATAAAGCTGAATCCATGAGAAGTTCTAAATTTCAGGATTGATCCTTGAGAGGATGTGTAACTTTTTCAAGGCAAATCGAACTCAGTCTAGCTAAGACAATGAAGCAGCCACAAAAGCAGTGTACTTTATCTGGCCTTGGTTTCTTGACCTCCTCCATCCAGTAAGTTACCACAGTAGAAAAACAACAATAACAGGGACATAAACTAGAAACTAACTAAAGGTCTTTTGAAAGGAGAATGTTTCAACCTGCCTTAAGAATGCTGAAAGGAATGGGCCAAACACGATGGCATTTCTTAGCTCCAGGGCACCACCGAAGTGTAATGAATTGCTCTTCGTATAATGAAAACAGAAGCAGGCCTCCCTCATCTCATACACGGTTACATAAAGTACATCTTCATAAGAAGACCTTTGCAATACATATTCCGATAGTGACTTTTAAATGAAATTATCCACTTGCACTGACCTCAGATGCTGAAGCAGAGTTTTGTGGCCCACTCTAGGATGCACGGTTTCATGGCTCCATCACAAAGTTTAAACAGAGAAAGAGAAAATAAGATATAAATATGGAGATGGAGTGGAGTGAAGGGACACATATAAACCAAGTAATGAAAACAGAGCTTGGAAGATTTACGCTTTTCAGTTTATTGGAAAATATAATGGCTGAAACATTTTTAAAGAGTTAAAAAGCAGTTTTATGTATTTTACAGTTGGGTGCTATTCTAAGTATTTGCCATAGTCTATAGTGGCAGAAAAATCACAAGATGTCTCATAGCCTTTTTCTGACTAACAAATTTCAGCTTTCATGACCTGCAACACATATGATATGCATATCACAGATAGATTTATGGAGAATTTTAAGTTGGATGGGGGGGGACAGACAGTATATATGAGTTCATCACCTTCTGACTCAATAGTGGTTTTTCCAAATGCTGAAGACTTCTGCTTTTCTTCTCTGCCCTTTAATTCTCTGCTCTTCTAAAATGTGTACTGTGGCCCATTATCAGACTATTGTAATATCAGATACCTATACCTGCCCTAGTAATATATTACAATCAGTAGTGACCATTTATGATGCCCTATTTATTAGATTTGAATATCCATTTCTAGTGTAGAGACTTGGGGCAAATGCTTGTTAGCTTTTGCTCTCCTCTCCTATTCATGGGAAAATATTGGATCACTTTAAAATGGTCTCCTTAGAATAGTTTACAGACACAGAGTAAAATAGGAATTCTCTTAATGGCATATGTCCTTTTTGATTTCTTATGAGCAACACTGTTGAAATTTTTTAGGTAATACAGCCAGAAGCATGATGATAGTCAAAAATAATTTTGACTAACATGAATAAATATGAGATATATTTTTGAAAAAAATAATTCTAACTAATAAATTATGTACTTGTAAGATGAAAACTTTAGATTGGTAAATAAAATGTTACCAGTACTTGAAAGATATAAGATATATGTATTATTAAATGTATAATTAAATACCATTAAGAGATCTGTTTCCCTGCTGGTAACCCAGGAAAACTATAAAAAATTGTCAGGTTTGTTGTAAATTGTCAGTTTGGTTCATGATCTTAATACTAGTGTATACTTTCCTCTTTGCTGCATTTTTTTTTTCCAAAGTGCCTTTCAAGCTATTTGAAAGAATATGAGTAAACTTCCACAAGTATAAATTAGTCCTTTCTTACCAATCTAGCCATAAGTAGGACACTAGAAGCATTCCTAATTTAAATTAAGCTCAATTTACCATTATCAATGGATGAGCCAAAATGTGGTAGTTTAACATTAAGGATTTAATTATCAATCATTTAAGCTAATTGCAGCTGTTGATAGGCATAACTTCAAAATGGACTGATTTTTCTTATCTTCTCCTATAATTTCCATACCGATGCATAAATTTACAAGAGTTACCCATTCATCCATGCTTGTTGAACACACAGTCATAGCTTAGCCCTGATTTGAATTTCTTGTTCTATGAAGAACTTTAAATTTAGGCAAGGAAAAGTCATAAATTGTACAAAGTGCAGAGTGTAAAAATATGGATATCCATAGTATGATTTAAACTATATTAACTCAAGCTGAAGAAATATATGTCCGAGCCTCAGTTCATTTCTCCAGCCTGTTCAATATTTACATGAAATGGAAGAGGTCATCCAATAAACATTAATATATAGATAATACTTAGTTATATATGTCTGCCTTCAGTCCTGTCCTAGATGGGAAATGTAGTGGATATCCTGACCAGGTCATGGGAGGGAGAAAAACAACTCAGATACAAACCTATCAAGGCAGAATGGTTCAGAATCCAACTAGTTCTAGGAAGGGATAAATTATATACACTTTGGCTTTTGTGTTCACTCTGAAACTTTAACTTGGGTGACTTCCTGTATTTATGATTTTTGCTAGGGAAACAAGGGAAAGTCATGGCTAGGTAATCTTATCTAGTCCCAGGATTCCACATTTGGATAGCTGCAGGTTTGTTCTAGAGCTGATCTCAGAGACCACCTTGAAATGTAAGTTGGTACAATATACAGCTGTTATATTATTACTAGAAAAATATATTGTTGTGTAACACATTACTACAGTAGCTCCCTTAGTTACTTATTGGTTTCCAAATGCAATTCAAGGTGCTGGTTTTTATCTATACATCTCTATGTAGCTCAGAGTATGGTATGTCAGACAAAACCTATCCCATGTAACCTATCTTCATGTAACTATCTGACCTAAGTGCAGAGAGAATGTTCCCCCATATTAGACGTATAGCAAAGTTACAACTTTAGGATATACATCTTTGGAAAAGTTTATGTCTAGAGAAAGAATGGTCCCCAATGTCATGGCTTTCAAGAAAATGATTATAAACTCACTCTTCCAGAAGATCTTTGGAGATGGATATCAAGAATAAATTCTGAATTAAGATATTGTTACTGCTTTATTATTTTATTTGATGCTTTATAGAATATAGTTTCTATAGTGTACTGAGATTTTCTTTGCTTGCTTTGCAGCTTTAGTTGTTGCTAGGGCCTACTGTATCTGTAATGCTGAAAACTATGCCATCAGTAGACAAATTATTCCAAAGGTGAACTGGTCTCAGTTGACTAAGGCAAATCATCCATATGGCAGCAGCAACATGAGGCAGTGTTGGCAGAGGAGGATCACATTTCTGTGATAACAGCTACAACAGTGGATTCTATTTTAGTCCATGAAAACCTAGTAGATAGTTACTACAAAACAAAATGTGATCGAGTGCTGGAAGATGAGCCTTTGGGGCAGATGATTTGGAGCCATTGGAGAAGATCTGAAAAGATCTGAAGAGGAAAGCTGGCATTTATAAAGTGAAGCAAATACTTTGGTTGTCTGATTGCTGATGTAGCTAGGTATGAAATGATGATCAGAAGCTCTAGAGATATCCTTCATGTATGGAAGATATGAAGCATCAAACAAAACCAAAAGTGTTCAGACTTTACTCAAGATTTTTCAATGGAGACTAAAATCATGAAGTCAGAACAATCTGAATTGCAAGCAGGGTTCAAGAAAAGGCAAGGAACAAAGTACATTTTTGCAGATTGGAGATAGATCTGTGAAAATACAAAAAAAATATAGTGATATTTACATGTGTTTCACTGACTATAACAAGAACTTTGACAGCTAAAGCATGAAAAGCTCTGAGCCGGATTAAGAAGCATGAGTATACTAGAACACTGGTAATTTTCATGTACGATCTTTGCACTGATCCAGAAGCAATACTCCAAACAGAATAAGAAACAACAGAATGGTTTAAGATCAACAAATACTGCATAATTTTCTCATAGTAGTTCAATTTATACTCTGAACAAATCATTGAAGAAGTAGGACTGTAAAGAAATCTGAGGTGTGTCAATAACTTCTCCATGCTGATCATTTCAGCCACATCAGTAGCTGAAAGTGCAAATGATCTTAAGCATCTGCTTATTAATATCCGGGAGTACTCTCTCAAAACTGGATTGGACTGGACTATAATGGGCAAGAGACAAAATTTTAACAACTGGTAACATCAGTTATTTTAGCCTTGATAGAGGAGAAATAGAAATTAGCTGGCACTAATTTCTTAATCAATAATCAATAATTGATTATTGCTTAATCAATAATCAATAATGAAATTACACACAGCCAAGAAATCAAAAGACAAAAATCTTGGAAAAAGATCTATGAAGGAACTAAACAGCATATTTTAAGTGCAAAATGTTTTCTTTGTATTCAGTGATCTGACATTCAAACCATGATATTTTTAATAGTATCATATGGATCTGAAAGAAACAAGACACTGAAGAAACAAGACAGGAAGAAAACAGATGTTTCTGAATTATGGTGCTGGAAAAGGATACTATGAGAATCATAGATTGCCCACTGAACAAATTAATCAGTATTGGAGGAATGCAAGCCTAAACCTCTTTTAGAACTGAAATGAAAGGCTATAATTTTCATATTTTAAATATTTCATATGGAGAGAATGATTATTTAGAGATAAATACTATTCTTGGTAAGGCTGATGGAAAATACAGAAGAAGACTGAAAATGCAATGAATTGATGCAACCATAACAGACATGGATGCCTACTCTAGCAATGATTTGTTGCCAGACACAGTTCAGGACATCTATCTATCTGTTGGCAATTAATAAAACAACATTAAGAATTTGTTTAAAGCCTTTGGACTGAGTCATTTTATAAACCTTGCAAATAAAGAAACAAACAGAAATGTTTTTTTCTTTGTTGCATTCACTTTTATGCTTTCAACTGATGTTTTTACTGAAACAATAAAAACAGTGGAAAAAGACATGATTCTATGTGGTCCAAGTTTTGAATTAGAGTAACTTGTAATCCAAGTTTTGAATTAGGAGCCTGAACAAAAGCCACAGGATAAAAATCTATAAAACTAAATACATACATAAAATGTCTTGGCTGAGCTAATATTTTCACTTCTAGAAACCATGCTCTTTGTCTTCTATGAATGCTGAACTATATGAACGAACTTCTAGTTTACCCAGACCACAGTTTGCAAATATTTTTTTTTGTAAAATATGATTTACAGAAGCATTTCAAAATAGGAAAGTAAGCCATACAAAAACTCTGGGTCTAAGAATTGTAGAGTCATGTCTCAGATGTAAAATTAAATTAATTAAAGGATCATATTTGGCAAGTTAATTGTGCAATAGTAGGAATATGTTTGGAAGGGTGAGGTTCATTTCCTATCCTTTGGCACTCATTGATTTTTAAAGAAAAAAATCAAAGTCTAGGTTTGTTGTAAATGCTAATGCACATGACCAAGCAACTACATAGATATTAATGTGTTTTAAATTTTATTTACTTTTAGAATTCAAGTGCTAATCATTACTTGAAAAGTCCATTGCGATGCAATACAGGGTTGTTTTGGGTAACACCAATGCAAATTCTGGTTCTGGCATATAGAAAGGCCTTCGGTGCTTCTTCCACATAAGATTTATTCTTAGTGGTTGCCCTCATTTTATAAAAGATATTATTCCTAGAGATACAGATGGCCTCAATTCTCAGTCCTTCTTACTTTTAAGAAGCAAGTTAAGTACTATGAAATAATGTAACCTGGCCTTGGAGTAAGGAAAGGGAATAATGAACTGTTAAGGAAGGAGAAAAAAAATTAGTAATGAGAAAGAGAATAACATGAGGGGAAAAAAATCAAGATCAATCTGCCAAGATTTTGTTTGGTATAAAATGTGGTAGAAACTCTGACAAGCTGTAGAACAAGAACATTCTCTGTTTTTGTTTCTTGATCTTGCCAACCTCAAAGGTATTATTTCGGTGAATCTTTACCTTGTAGTTTTGTTGGGATTATCATAATGAAACAATTTTCATTATTATTCTGTTTTGCTTTATATCTGTATTTTGGACCATTGCAGCCTGCCAATGTGAATTGGAATAGCTTAAAAAATTGTTAAATAAACAACAAATTGTTGCTGTTGTTATTCTTATGCTAATAGGCAGAAAGTATCCACCACTTCAATATCTTCATTGCCAATTCTAAGGCTGCTTCTTCTACCTGATGTCATTAGTTTGCTCTTCATTACATCTAATTTTAGTCCCATTTTTTTCACTGCATTCCTTTACTTACATAGTAACAAAGCTTGTAGATCCTTTGCATTTTTGACTCAGTATTCGAATCAGCATAGTGGTAAGGGGCATGGTAGCCTAGCAGTTAAAATACTGGGCTTGTTGGCAGGAAGGTCAGCAGCCTGAGTTCTAGATGCCATATAATAGGGTAAGCGGGTACATTTGAAAGAAATAGACCCAATCAAAAGCAGTCTCTATTCAATTGTTTAAGAGTAGTCACAAGGTTACAATAATTTTTTCATCTGCCTGCTTTGCTCCTGCCTTGACAGAGAAACTTGGGGTCTACACAGGGGTTGATCATGTGTAATGACTCTAGGCTGTTCCCCCTCTTTACAATTGGTTCACTCATTGTTTTCCCCGCATTGCCCCCCATCCATCATAAGCTCCATCCTCCATGGAGAACTTGGCTGTGGCTCTCTTCACCTCCATGGAGAGGACTTCAGTCAAAGGGGATAGAGGAGGAAGTCATCTGAAAGAAAGGAAGATTTATCCCCCATTCAAAAGTTTCAGGCAGCTCAGCTAATGTATCAGGCTGTAAAGGAAGTACAGGGTTAATTTTTCATTCCCCAGGCCTGAAGTGGAAGGTATAATGGAGCTCCCCCTTTATGCAACAACTGGAAGGACAGTTTATGTCTCACTTCATGAAGCTCTACATATGGTTCTGGCTTGAAATAACTGTACAGTTAACTGCCCATTCTCCCCTCCCTCTCAGCCCAGCTAGGCCTGAAATTAAAGGTTGCTTATAAACAGACAGTGCTGTCTGTCTGTTGTGAGTACTGGGAAGCAGGTAAACTTCTTCAGCAGTGTGCTGTTCAGGACATGTTATAGTTGGAACTGGTAACTACGATAGCCAAAGCTTGTTGGGAAAATGCTGGTGAAAACACTGAAGAAAGATTGGTGTGTGGACATGCCTGGCATATTCCCAGGTAACGTGGTCTGGTAGTCCCATCTCTTTAAGAATTTGCCACGGTTGGTTGTGATCCACACAATCAAAGGATTTAGAGTAGTCATTGAAGCAGAAATAGATGTTTTTCTGGAATTCCCTTGCTTTTTCCATGATCCAGCAAATGTTGGCAATTTGATCTCTAGTTCCTCTGGATTACTGGCATGTAAAAGACATCTCAGTCCATGGAAGGAGGAAAGTTGTGGGAAGCATTTCAGAAGGGACCCTTCCTAGTTTTCTGGAATGTAAAAAGACAAGAAACACTCTTGCAAGATCCTTTTAATATAACCTTACAATAAAGATAGAGATAGTACTACTGATTGTACTTCTTGTCTGGATTATCTTGAAGGACTAACAGCTTTTCTATAGCTTCCTTCTCACATAATTCACAGAACATCCATTTTGCCTATCTTGGCTTTTGTTCAACTGCTGTTGACATTTTGGCATCTGTTTTAATACAGTTAAAAGCAGTGTTTTTAAAGTTGTAGGGAATGTTTCTAAACCAAATATTGTTATAATATTTTTCTAGAGCAATTGAGCAAAAAGGCAGAAAAAGTAGATGCATCTCCTGGGGGAAAACTCAAAAAGTGAAAAGTAATGTCATATAATTAGTGCCTTTTTCACCTCATAGAACACAAGTCTTATTGACAGAAGACAATATAGCTCAGGATTAAACTTTGGGTCCTTGGTGCTCTCTGTACTTGGTTATTTTCTTGTAGATGTTTCATTACCAAACTAGGTAAAGAGTGCTAGGGCTAGCACTAATGAAACATCTGCAAGAAAACAAGCAAGCTCAGAGAGCACCAAGAACCCTATAAGTCTCACTTTTAGACAAATGCAACAATTTTTGGAAACAGGATGACTTTTTAAGACTTATGCTTTTTTAGGACTCCTGTGATTTTTGATCTTGACTTTTTGATTTTTAAAAACTAAACTTTTTTTTAAATTCAGTGCAGTCACTGATCCCATTGCAGAAAGTTTCTCAAATGAAGTTGCTAGTGTATGCTTTAAAAAGTCATATTTTGATTAAGTGCAGGAAAAGAACTTTTGAATGATGAAACAATAAGGCACTCCTAATGGCACTAAAATTGTTAAGAAGCCCTCTGACTTCTATTTTAGTGCAGATTTGGTGAACTTGGAAAATATATGGCTGGAATAACATAAGATATCTAACAAAAATGAAAGCTGTGAGGAGTCTGAACCAATGCAAGGACACTGAAGCAGCTTAATATTCTCATGGCATCATGAATGCGTCTGGAAAACTTGTCTTCAAAATTCATAAATGAAAATATCTTGCATAATATTGAATTATACTTCTTTGTTTTTCATTTCCAGCAAGCTTCTTCTTTCTATAAGTATGCTGATAATATTAAACATGAAGCTTCCTGTTGTTTCTAACCCTTGACAGTTTACAGGTTGGACCATGGTTATGTGACCGGTATGACTATATGCCAGGGTGCACGGAACACTGTTACCTTTACCACTGAAGGTGGTACCTATTTATCTACTTGAATTTTTACATGTTTCAAACTTCTAGGTTGGCTGGAGCTGGGACAAGCAATGGGAGCTCACCCTGTTACGTGGCGGCACTTGGATCTCAAGCTGCCAACCTTCTGTTGACAAGCCCAGCCTTCTTAGCTGCTCAGCCACCATGTCCCCTAAACAATGGAAGAAACAACATCACAGACCAGGAGGAATATCTCCTCCCTGGTTAGCAACTGGATTTTGTATTTGGAATACTTCCATAACATTGGGACACAAGAATTCCTGGATATATAAGCAGGGAAGCAGATACACACGTCATAATGTCTTCTTAGCTACCTTTTTTCATTGCTCCTTTTCCATTCTTGCTTTGGCCTGGACCTGACAGAAGGTGCCCATGCTTTGGGTGAGCTGCTGGGTGAGAATCCCCCCTCCTTTCCTCTCCTCATCTTTTATTTGCTGCCCTTCAAACCCCTCTTTTATCCTAGAACCCAACAGAAGATTGGGCTTTGGCCTCGTCTCTTTTCTCTTGTCTTTTTCCTTCCTTTCCCAAAGCACGCTTTGTTAATTCGTCCTGTTTGACAGCGAGACTGTCTCATGTGGGTGTGTGACAGCCACTGTGCAGCTACATATGCATGTAGCTTAAAGGAAACATTAAATGGCTGAAATGGAGCTCAAATGGAACTGAGGCTGTTATAAGCCGAGGGATGGGCTGCGGTCTACGTTTTCAGTGCAAGATGCAGAGCAAAGCTAGGCCATCTGCTGAGGATGTCATTTGTGAAAATAGCTCGAGAGGAACATTCTGATATGCCTTCCTGTAAATGATAAAATGTAATTATCAATAATGTTCTAATGTTCTTAACCATTCCTCAGAGCCAGCTGCATTTATTTTAGTTGCCTATGAATCAAGGCAAATAAGAGTCACGAAGCTGTACCAAAACGTTCAGTCATGTAGGTGAGTGCATGAAGTTTACTTTCAGGTAAATAACTTTAAATGGCACTAAGTTTAATCTGTGGATGTCCCTTGAAGTAATAGCAGAGTAATAGCATTCTTCATATGTGACTATGGATTTCTGGATTTTTAAAAGCACGTCTGTGAAAACCAAGAAACTGAAAGTGCATGTTTTCGAGGGCTTCTTTGCACAGTGACCCAAAGTTCCATAACTGTGTTAAGGGGTTGTTCACAAGCCAAAATTATTATATAGTGCTTTATTTTTAGTAGTCATTTTTGGTTCTTTTAAGTTGTTTAGTTGATAGTGAGAGTTAATAGCACTGTTTCCTGTACTTGTCCTGCCTGGTTTAGCAGCTCTGGATTCAACACAGTCTGTACTTTTTAATTCAATTGCCACATGTCTTATCCCCAAGCTGATGACCTCGAGGCACACAGGACAGCTCCCAGACTTGCCAATGAGACCTACAGAGCACCAGGTTAGGACTGCAGCCAAACTGAATGATGCTACATTGATTGAAATTTGCATCTCATTTATCTTCCCTCAGATTCAAGGAACAGCCCAGCCCAAACACAAATCCATCCTCCTCTCCCTGCAAACATCTGTCACTTACATAAAAATGACAGATATTAAATCTAACAGATTTAATATACTTCTTATTCCTAACACCATTTATGATCCGGTATGCCTTAGATCGGCAAAGTGGTATTTATATAGTGCATTTCATCCTGCTGTAATATTTCAGATGGCTTCCATGACTTTCACCGGATAATGTGATCAGAAGAGGGCAGTATCTCTTGCTTTCATAAGCCTGATCAGGAGGAACTGGCTTGCTTCGAGTTTATGGAAACCTAGCATGCTATAATCAAAAAAAGCCTCAAAACCTGGATCTACCGATTGACTTAAGATCCCAGTGGGGCGTTCCTATTGGAGATAAATAGTGGACTAGGAAGACAATCCCATGCCCACTTTACAGCGTTCTGGTTTCTAATTTATCCAGTATCTGTTAATTTTAATATTTAATGTTTTAATAGTTTGTACTTTTGCTTTTATGGTGCTGTAAGTTGCCCTGACTTTCTTGACAGTAAGATGGGCCGCACATACATTTAATAAATCACTAATGTCCCAATTGACGAGCCATGGTTAAAGCTATTGCTCTGCTTCCCGAAATGAGAATTATGGCTGTGAACTACTGAGTGTTCCCACTTCCCAGCTGGCTGTTCCAACATTGCCATTCCCTTCCTGTGGTGACTGTCTTGTCCATCTTTTTAATCTGAAGGCTCAAAAGGAATCAATAGTGAGATCATGTGATTAAAGAATTACTGTTTTTCTGACTGCTGTAAGAATTGTAGTCTCCACTCTTTCTTTAGACTACAATCTCATTCGGTTATTTGCAGATCTATTTTGGAGGGGTGGGTTAAATTTTACAGTTTAATTGAATGCTTGTTTCAGAAACCACACTAGTGAAGGTTGAACAGTCATATGAAGTAATAAAGGCAAATGTATTTTTCACTGAGGTTTCTACAGTGCTTTATGCTATTATAGTTCTCATAATCAGCTGTTACCAAGGCAGACAACACTGGTCAATGTGCATCATACTGCAAGAATATGTTGAATGTTATTTCAGAAGTGAATAATATTTTGAACTTGTTTCTTTTAAAAATAAAATGCTTTATTTGATTTTAGACTCCTCATACTACATTTCCCCTAGAAACACTAATTACGCTTCTTAGCAGTTTTCAGAAATTCTGCTGTGCATCTCAGAAACTCCCTTGTGTATTCTCTCTCTGTCTCCATTTCTTTCTCATACTGGGTACTTAGCATTGATTGCTGTGGCTTTCTACAGCATTCTCAGATGCACAGCCTAATCAAGTAGTCATAAATATTTTTTTTCTTCATTGTACACTGTTGATAAAATTCCAATTCCTGCCACCCTTTAGGCAGCAATGGGATGCAACCTCCATAAATTTCTGAACCCAGAACATGTGAATTTGGACTTTAGGATAATTCTACACAATTTGATTATAGTAATATATTTAATGTATGCAAAATTATATAAATTCATTTTATTATTCCACTGTAAATCAGTTGCATCAAAAATATTCCAAGATCAAGAAAGTAAAGGTACTATTCCTAATTATTACCTGTTTCAAATGACATGTAATATAAAATTTGTAGCATACAATTACAGTTTCTCTTGAATTCAGGTAGAAACTCCAGTGAGTATAAAGGGAGAAAATTCTAGAATCAAGATTAGGAAAAGGTACCGAAAATGGGCTTTATCATCTCCCTTGAACCTCAGAACACAGGTCTGGACATTCCAGAAAAGCTAAAAACAAATCAAAAGAACACTGAATTAGGAAGAAGTATCTGTTGCCAAAAACTGATATTTTGATACTAAATTCAAGGTAACTAAACTCGTCTCCAACTGTTGTCAGTCATTCATGTTTTATTTTAACATCTGTTGCTTGTGAACTGCTTTAACATATCTGAAATTTTAGTACTTGTGTTCATTGTCTGTCATTTCATGTTCTCTGTGTAGTTTGTATAATTGTTTATATTTTATGCATCTTGGAATTGATACCTTTGAGTGTTACCAAAGAGCAAACCAGGTGTCCATCATAGAGGCTTCCCCATAATCTTATTTCTTCTTTTATCATTCAATAGGAGGTTATTATTAATACTCTGTCTTTGATTTTAGCAACACTGTGGTATAAGAATCATTCTTATCTGAAGAGATTGTTTAAACTATGTTCTTGAAAAAAAGCAAGTTGCTAAAATATCAGCCAAAGCATGGGAGAAGCAAAAGAAAGTTTCTTTACTGAAAAACCCTGAAATAGTGATCACTGATTTCCCAGTCAAACTGAATGAAAGCTCCAACAATAGTTTGACAGAGGATTATAGAGATAGAAAAGGTGCATTAATAGTCATGAATAATGAATGATCTTAGCATAGGCAGGAAAAGCCGCCAAGTCTCTATCCTCAATAATGTAATCGTCCAAATCCAGACCTTGAGGCTGGTGCCATAGTCTTCGCCTTCACCCCTTTTACACAAACTGTTGCTTGACATTTTATGTCTTGTTATCTTCTAGGTCACTTTAACTAAGTTACAGTTTCAGAGAGTATCCTGGATCCCACAGACTTAGTTCTGTGCTATTTTCTGCTGGCACAAGAAATATGATTTAAACGTAAAAATCAAGGTCTTGACTAAGAAAACATAGAATTCAAACTTTTAATCTTGACCATTGAACTTTGATTATTTTCAATAAAGCTTAATTTACAATCAATGCTCATTATATTGTTTTCACTCCCAAGGGAGGCTAATCAACTTTTCCCCTAGAATTTACTTTAAACTTATACTGTATTTATAGAAAAGGACAATAGATTTTAGTTCTCTTTTACCATTCTTGTATTTCTGTGATTTGCCAGTACAGACCCCTAATTCTCCCACAGTGTCAAGGCATTTAGACAAGTCAGGGTGTGTAAAAAGCAGAAATTTTCTGAAAAAGTAGAATGCTTTTAACCCTATAGGTTCAGCCCTGATTACTATTATGGAATTATTATATAGTTTCTTTTTGGAAAAAGTTTTGTTTTCTATCCAAAGATGCCTGAAATTGCTAAGAGCACCAATGCAAAAAAGAATCTGTCTCTTTTAAAAGAGATTTTAAAGATGTGTCCTCGAGGTAGTGTTTAAATGTGTTAATTTACATTCTTGTAAAGAGTGTACAGTAAAGCACTCTCTGAAGATAGACAGTGTTATTTGGTGCTTATGTTGAAACATGTTGATAATTGTGCCATCCTTCATCAGACATGTCACTGTCGTTCAGAGACTACATATCCTCTGGGTGAGGATTATTGTTTAAAATCTAGGGAAAATAAAATGCTATGAGTATTGTAATCTAATAAAATCTAATCTAATCCTGTGAACTATATATGAATCAAATGCTTTATAATGTTATTGTCAGGTACAAAGACATCACTTTTTTTAGGTTTATCCAGATTATTAATGTTTAGAGATGCAGGAACATTCAGGTATTTACAATGAATTAACTGTTTATTTTGCATACTTGCAAATGAGTCAAAAGTTCTTGAAAAAAGTACTCACTGTTATCTGCCTCTTCCCTATTCCAAATTTTTTCAGGAATTGAAAAATGCTGGCAATGCTCTGGCAAAACATTTTTTTTTCCTACCAATATGGTGAATTTAGAACTATTAATCTCAGAATTTATTAGCAAGTAATTAATTGATTGCAATTTCTTCATAGCAAGAAAAAGGCTTCTGAAATCTGAAGACCTTCTCCCTGCTGCAACAAATTCTGTGCATATTCTGGGATTACTGAATGCCACGCAGAGTCACTTTCTGTGAGATGGCAACCATACAAATTTGATAAATAAATAGTGTTGGTTTTTCTCATGTACCATCTAGAATGATGTTGCCAAGTTTCAGTCCTTGTGATGGTCAACTTCTTGTCTTACCCAATGGATTTTGGACTAGAAACAAGAACAGAGCTACTAAAAGTGTATTGTAGATTTGAAATGAATTTTTACGCAGACCATGAACAAAGTTCTCATATTGATCTTGTTCAGAAGGGTTCAATCGGGGCAGCTAGCAAAATAAGCTAATATTCATGTAGTACTTGATTTTGCAAACTCTCCCAATTTCTCAATCCTAGTTTGAAGAATTGTAATTCTTGTTTATTGTCCTACTATGCTGTAGGTATTTTTAATACTTGGTTTATTAACCAGACCAAAATTTGTAATCTGCAGCTAACCATCTGCATGCCATAGACACTGGGGAAAAATCTTTAGTAATATGCCACAGAGGAGTCAGAACTTGATCTCATTGAAATATTTTTATTTTGTGAAAATTCAGAAACGCAAACACTTCTATTGTCTCTTAAGTTAAAGGAATTAGTGTTGATTTTTTAACATGGCTCTGAATAGGTCTTTCGCCCTTATGTCCTACCAAGCAGAGTTTCTAAGGCCCAAATAATACACTAAATCCTGACATTGAATTATCTATGTGGGGGAAGGAAGGACTGAACAAGTATAAAGCGGGGGAGCAGCCTAGAGTCATTGCACATGCTCACACACAGGAGGGTCAAACCCCCAAGAGGACCATTAGCTAAGCACAGGTGCCAGGCTGGCAGTTGGAGACATTCTTATAATCTTGAAACTTCAATTAAACAAGTAACAGTAGAACTACTTCTACTGGGCCTATTCCTTCTTCCCTAACATAAATTTCTCTAACTCATCAAAACGTTTCAGAGAGACAGTTTCAGAAATCAAGCATGGCTTTAGACCTACAAGTGGGAGTGGCAGCCAATCAAACAACAATGGAAACAGTCCTACACAGGCAAGATGGAGTGGAGACCTAGCAGGGGAGGCTACCCAGACAATAAGCAGAGCTCAGCATCATGCGAAACAAGGTACTTAGTTCCTGTACCACTGATCATTCCCCACAGAGATGAGAGGATAAGGGCTCTCATTGATTTGGGGGCAACACTGGCTTCATAGATTTTGCCACAGTCAGAGCCTCCAGATTCCTTCAGTCACCTTACCACTCCCAGTGCAAGTGCAGAAAATTGACATCCAGCCTTTGAAGGCAGATTTGATCACACATACTACAGCTCCCTTGCAAGCAAATATAGCTCAATGAAACCAAGTGTTAACCTTGTATGTCACTGAAAACCTTCATTTTCCAATTGTTCTGGGGCAGAATGACTTCAGGAAGCCATCCTGCAGAGCCAGTGCAGCAACTCCCTCAAAGCCTCAAGGAGGCAGCTTCCCAGCTACCAGAAAAGTTTGCAGAATTCCCAGACTTTTTTTCTCAGCAAGAAGCATCGACTGTCCCCCGTCATTGAGATTGTGACTATACAAACAGACTTGTTCCCAGAGGCAAAGATACCCACCAAGGATATTCCGTGACTGCCAAAGAGTTAGCTGTTTTAAAACAGTATCTGAACTCAAATATGTAAAAAGGCTTTATCACACCTTCTAGTTCCCCAGCCTCAGCTTTTATGTTCTTTGTTACTAAGAAGCAAGACCCTGGCTCTTTAAATCCATCTTGGGAGATACCAGATACAAGCAGTAGCAGAGTGGCAAGCTCTCAGTACTACCAAACTTTGCCAAATTTTATAGAGAATTTATCCCAGGTTTCACCCAGAAGATAAAGCCTCTCACACAGCTATTAAAAAAGGGGCCTGACTTATCTGGACAGACACACAGCAAGCAGCATTTGAAGAGTTAGAACAACTCTTTACAAGCCACCCTCTACTTCAGCACCCAGATCTATAAAAGAGTTTTTTAGAGCAGACCAATGCTTCTGATGTTGCAATTGGAGCCGTCCTATTATAAGGCACCAGAAAAGGGATCTGGTTTTTTAACCTGTGGATATTATTCCAGAGCTCTAACAGCACTAGAAAAAAATTACATTTTTTGTTCAAAAGTTCAACAAGGAACTTTTAATAGTTAAGACAGGTTTTCAAAATTGGTGCCATTTTCTAGAAAGGAATCTCTAGCCCATTGAGGTCAGTGCAGTTCATAAAACCTACAAATGTTGCAAAGATACAAACCGTCCTCTCCCAGACAAGTGAGATGAAGTTAATTATTCTCACATTTCAATTTCTACATCCAGTATGTACTAGGAGCTAAGAATCTCCTGCCAGACATGCTTTCCAGAAAGCCAGAATTCATGCATCTGCATCAATAGCTGCATCTATTTTACGACCTGAGAATTTCAGACAAGTGCCAGAGTCACTACCAATGGAAATACTAGGAGCAACTCAGCCACATTAAGACATTTTCATCAGGATCAAAGTGCAGCAGCAATCAGACCCTGATTGCAATCAGACACCCATATCCTGGATGGATAACCTTCAGGGAGCCCTACCAGGTACTGAATCACCATTTTCAGTGCAGGGAAAACTAGTTGTCTGCTAGCATTCAGAGAAGAGGTATTATAGCTCTGCCATGATAACTAGACAGTCCATGGGGGAGTCTTTAAGATGCTACACAGAACCTTTCAAGACTTTAGGTGGCCTATGATGTCAGGAGACATTAAGAACTATGTAGTCTCTTGCCACACCTGCAGAAGGGCCAAGTCTCTCCATCAGAAGACAGCAGGCCTCTTACAATCCCTTTCTACTCTTCTTTGCCCTTGGCATACAGTGTCTCTAAACTTTATCACTGACTTGCCTTCAGTTCAAGAATATACATCCATACTAGTAATTGTGGATTTATTTATCAAAATGGCTCACTTTATTCTTGCAATGGACTGCCATTTGCCTAAAGGATTGTCCAATTGTTTTTGGACAGTATTTTTCGCCATAAAGGTATTGTGTCAAGATTAGTGTCTCTTCCAGATTCTGGAGGATGTTTAGCTTTTACATGTCTAGGTCACTTATTTTCTGCCCACTATCCTTTCACAAACAGTAAGGTGGAAAAGACAAATCAGAAGTTGTAGCAGTACTTAAGATGTTACTGCACCTATGCCTAGGGAAATTGGCCTTCTCTACTCCCATTTGCAGAATTTTCATACAACAATGCACAGTATAGGTCAATTAATATGATTCCCTTCCAAGCACTGAATGGAGTTCACCCAAGGGTGTTACCAGACAACGCCAGAGATGACAGCTGTGTTCCAGGGACAGTAGATTTTTTGCAAGAGCAAATAGCCACTCAAAGCCTCTTAAAGCAGCAGCTAGAGCAGGCCAAGAAGCCTACCTTATTTATTTATTTATCTTTACATTTCTATGCCACCAATCTACGAAGACTCTTGGTGGCTTACAAGCATTAGACATTTTATACAATTCCTAAACCCCACCCTCCTTACTGGCTGGTGATGTTCACATCCATCCTACTCTGCCCTGAGACATGCAAGTCCAGGGCTGACTCACTGCCTGCCAGCTTCCCCCCAAAGGGGTACCCATTCATCTACTTGCATTTTTATGTGCTTTTGAACAGTTGGGTGGGCAGGACCTGGAGGCAAATGATGGCAGCTCACCCCATTATGTGGTGCTGTAGCTCAAACCACCAGAGTGCTGGCCATTTCTGGTCGATACAACTGACATCAGTGCCCATCAACAAGAAAGACCTCCAATACAGAGGGAGACAAGGTCTGATTCTCTACTAAGTTTTTGGACTCGACCAAGCCAAGCAGAAATTTAGACTCATGTTTTGTGGATCCATTCAAGGTGATCCGACAAATCATTTGCATACTGTTTGCAGGTAACCCCCTCCATGAAGGCACACCCACTTTTCCACCATTCCCTTTTGATGAAGGAATCCCCCCAAGCATTCTCTCCATCCACCATCCCATTAAGTCATTGTGGAAGGAGAACAAGAATTCAACGTGAAGAAATCTTAGATTCTAGGAGAAGGGGAAGACATATCCAATATCTCATTCATTGGAAAGGTTATCCAGAGTCTGAGCACTCCTGGGAAATGCCAGGCATGTCCACGCATCAATCTTGGTACAATGTTTTCCTCAGTGTTCTTCTAACAAGCCTTTGCCAGTGCAGCTACCGGTCCCAACAATAACACTTTCTGAGGAATCTGTTGCTGAAGAAGTTAACCTGACTCTCATAACAGAGGGCCAGCACTGACAGACTATGAGTAGCCTTCCACTTCAGGCCTGGCTGGACTGAGAAGAAGGAGGAATGCATGCTTAACCCTACAGTTTTTTTGCAGCCAGAACCATCTATGGAGCCTGACGTAGCAGGAGATCAAACTTTGCAGATGCAGCAGGAACATTCCTTTTTTTCAGATGATTCCATCCTTTGCCCACTTCCAGTGAAGTCTCAGACCCTGAGGACACCATAGAGTTGGAAGATTGCAGCCAAGTCCTCCATGGAGGAGGGAACTTATAATGAAGGGGGGTTATGTGGTAGAAGGAAGGACTGAACCAAATGTAAAGAGTGGGGGCATCCTAGAGTCATTGTGCATACTCAAGCACAGGAGGACCAACCCCCTGTGAGGACCATTAGCTAATCTGCCAAGTAAAGGTGCCAGACTGGCAGTTGGAGAAATTCTTGTTATTTCATTTGAGAAAATTCAGTTAAACAGTAGATTAGAATGACTTCAACTGGGCCTATTCCTTCTTTTCATAACAGTCTACAGTATAGTGGAATGAGAGAAGAAGTGGACATCATTGAATTACATTTTTGTAGCTACTAACCACAAGCTTCTGTAAAAACCACACATTTTAAATGTAAAAACTAGTTATGTATAGTCAGACCACCCACTGTTTTTGTAATCTTATGTCATTTGACAACTTTGTCTTAACAACATCTATTTCACCTATTATTCCTCCTCACTTTTGCTTTCTGTTTTGGTCTGCACTTTCATCAGATTAGCTGGTATCTTCCAGAGTTATAGTGAGCTAATGTTTGTCTAGTGCTTAAGACATCAGGTTAGGAACTAGGAGAGTCCTGCCTTAGGCGCAAAGGCAGCTGGGTGATCTTGGGCCAGTCGCTCACTCTCAGCCCTAGGAAGGAGGTAATGGCAAAAACCTTCTGAAAAACTTTGCCAAGAAAACTGTGGGCACTTGTCCAGGCAGTCTTCAAAAAGTGGACACGATTGAACAGAAGAAAAAAAAAGACTGGGATCTTTCTTCTTGGCACAAGAAAATTTGAATCCCATACTCAATTAAGCCCCTTTTTCTTAGGTATTTTAAAGCTTGAAATTAAATCTTGCAGAATTCTGGTACTGCAAAATAAGAAATGTAAGTGCAAGCACAGTTCAGTCTTTACATGAAAACAAGTTATTTTCCCCCAAATAATTTAATTTTAAAATGGGAAGATAACCTTAAAGTATTTAGAAATACAGCCAAGGTGGTCAATTAGATTTTTTTTCAATCTATCCTCTTTCTTGAGAGTGGAAAATTATGTTTCATTTATATAAATACATTGTTTTATTTGTTTAATTTACAACAATTGTACACAACTTATTTTGTGGAATGGCTCGCCATTATAGAATATTTTAAAGAACCATCATAACATAAAATCTTAATCACATAATTCATCATTAAATCATGACAAAACACAACAGGCTTCCAGTCATGGTCATGAGGGACTCTCTAGTTGTCAACATTGCTCTTGATCTACCATTTGAAAGCCTGATGAAAGAGAATGGTCATTGCTTTCCTGGCTCTTCTGCAGCTGACTGTTAAGGGCAATTACATAGCTATAAATTTCTTAGCTCAGACAGGCTATAAAATCCTTCTGCCCAACATAAAGAGCAGAGAGGTACTAAGATGAGCAAAAGCAGCAAGACACAGGAAGCTAATCAGGCTTGCTTTCAGATTCCTTAAGCAGTCGTATGCTACAGCAGAAGCCACAGCAAATGGAGAAACGGATCCAACTAGGTGGAAAATTTGGAAGTGTATCAAGTAGCAGGGTCTAGGAAAAAGATGGAGGTTGGTAGCTGTTTTCAGCAAGCTGCTATTATGAGAAAAGGCTTAAATGCTCCTCACTGAGGCTGTTTCCAGCACAGAACCAAGAGCCGTCGGCTGTGTTCAACAATCCTCTGCTCTTCTGCCTGAAACTAGCTGGCACTCTGCCGTGCAGCTTTCTCACCTTGTTTTCGGAATCCTCATCTTTCCTGAAGGCATTGTGGTCTAACTTCTAGATCAGGATCTGGACCACTTGGTTCAGGCAGGGGGGTCTCTGAGGTAGAAAATCGGCTCTAGGGTTGTCAAGGCCGCTCCAGCTTAAAATGTCTGGGGCGCTGCCTATTGACGCACTTTTTAAAAAATTGATCTTGTTGATTTGAATAGCCTTCCATTATAGCCTTGATAGAGTTATCCCACATTTTATACAAAAAAACTCTTCATTTCTTTCCATTCATGTCCTTGGATTTACACTCACTTCTGCCAAAATACAGTGGTGCCTCACAAGACGAGATTAATCCGTTCCGGAAGAACGCTCTTAGTGCGAAATTCTCGTAAAGCGA
>JANHZU010006252.1:13335-35661 GCA_032468055.1 Acrochordus granulatus | reverse complement strand
CCAGATGCCTGTTTTTTAAACTTTGTTGCGATGCAATTACCCTGGACGAGTGAGAGTCTTCACAGACATGTATATTTGATATATTTCTTTAACTTCTAATGTAAGCCACCCAGGGTCATCATGTAAACAAATAGGACAATGAATAAATGTTAATAAATAAATAAATCCACTACCACTGGTGTTAATGTATGGCACTGAACTTGAGGCAGGTCAGTTATAGTCTGGAGACACAGTATGCCAAGGCCAGGGATCGGTAGGCAGGGATTGTAAAAGGCCTGCAAGCTTCTGATGCAGAGACTTGGTCAGGTACAGGGCGTTGGTGGAGCTGCATGAATCCCGGATTCCTTGAAAGCATGTCTGAAATTCTTGGCTCCTGGTATATACTGGCTATAAAAAGTGAAACATGAGTAAAATTGGTTCCATTTCACCTGTCTGGGAGAGAGTGGCTTATCTCATTGCAACATCTATAGGTTTTTATGATCTGTGTTGACTTCTATGGGCCAGGGACTCACTTCTAGAAAATGGCATCAATTTTGAAAGGCAGCCTTAACTGCTAAGAGCTACTTTTTTAACACATCATAATTTCTCTCTGGCACTGTTAGAGCTCTGGAATAATATCCACAAGCTAATAATTTTATGGTGCCTCTTGTAACAGGACAGCTCCTATTGCAACATCAGAGGCACTGATCTGGACAATAAATCTTTTTGATAGGTCTGGTGCTGAAGAAAAGATTGGCGCGCAAAGAGCTGTTTTAACTTTATAAATGTTACTTGCTGTGCATCTACCCATGCAAACCTGGTCCTTGTTTTCAACAGCTCTTCATTTTCTGGGCAAAACCTGGGATAAATTTTCTATAAAAATTGGCAAAGCCTAAGAAACTTTGCACCTACTTGGTGATCTTGGGAGCTTGCCACTCCAATACCACTTGCACCTTATGGGGTCCATCTGGATGCCCTCTGTATAAATGTGATATCCCAATAATCTAATTACTTGAGGTAAAATTACTCTTTCTAATTTAGCAAAAGTGTGATTATCTCTTTGTCTAAATAAGACCTCCCACTGAGCTTCACACTGAGCTTCAGAATAGACTAAAATGTCATCCAAGGAAGTCACCACAAACTTGTCAAGTAAATCAGCTGGTTCGTGAACCTAAAAAAATATTACCCACATATTGGCTAGTCTGAGAGGGATAACTTTATACTCAAATTTTCTAAATTTCATGTCAAAAATTGCAAATACTCAGGGCTCTCCTTGATCTTGATGATACTATAAGCTTTGCAAAGGTCTAACTTGATGAAAATGCATGCCCTTTGTAACTTATCCAACAAGTTTAATATAAGAGGCCTTATATAATTCTGTGACAGTGAGAGACCAGGATAATGGTCTCTCACTGTCACAGAATTTAAAGCTATTGTCATGAACCACTCTCACAAGGGGTTCAATAGGTGGATTTGAAAAACCAAGAGGCTGAGACTAGGGACTTAGAAGATGTGATAAACCTTTTTGCAAATTTGAGTCCAGATACTGCTTTAAAACAGCTAACCCCTTGGCAGACATTGGGATACTGTCTCTTGATGGGAATCTTTACCTCTGGTCAATATCTTGGGGGGGGAGTTGAAACCACTTGCTGACATAAAGTGTCTGCAAAGTCTGCATACTTCTCTGGTACTGTGAAGCTGCCTCCCTGAGGTCCTGAAGGTGATACTGGACCTGGCTCTGTGGGATGGCTCCCTGTAACCAGTCACTGGGAAATGTAAGCTTCCTGCCTCCAAGTCTATTGTGGGGTTATGCTGTTTCAGCCGTTCTGCTCCAAAAACAATGGGAAAATAAAGGTTTTCAGTATCATGGAAGGCTAAGACTTGATTCTGTTATGATTGCTTGCAAAAGAGCTGCAGTATGCATGATTTGACTTGCCTTCAAAGGCTGACTATCAATTTCTGTACTTGCACTGGGAGAGATAAAGTGGCTGATGGAATGTAAAAGTCTCTAACTATGGAGGAATTGATGAAGCTTGCAGTTGCTCCTGATCTATGAATGTCCTCACCCTTTCCTCATCTCTGCAGGAAATTATCAGCATTACAGAAATTGTTAAAGGGGTACCTTGATTCAGCTCTGCTTGCTGTCTAGATAGCCCCAGCTGTGACCTTTGGGAAGGAGGGCTGCAGCCATTTACCTGATTCATCATTCCCTGAATCAGGCGTCCCCAGCTTCACTTCTGGGTGCAACTTCTCTCTTATAGGCTCATGTTGAGTAACCTTTCAGCATGTGCTCTGAAGCACCACAATAAAACAAAGCTGTAAATCTCTATGTCTTTGCCTCTCTTCTGTTGCTGGAGACTTTCTGGCAGCTCCAATCTGTATAGACTCCTTCCTCCTTTCTCACCTGCTGCAGGCATGGGGAGGGGTGGAAATAGTCTGGCTAGGCAGAGGCTCTTGGAGTTTTCTTCAGCCAAAAGTGCTCTGTATCTCCTCCAGGTGTGAATCAATGACTATGTAGAGCTGAAATACTTGATCCAGTGGCCAAAGAACTTCCTGCCTCATGAGTTCAAAGCTGATCTGGTCATTTAATCCCTGCCTAAATTGTACAATTAGTGCTGACTCATTCCAACCCAAAATCAGCAATTATTACCTTGAATTCAGCTATGTAATCTCTGACTCTTCTACTGCCCTGGCAGAGTTGATGCATGTGGTGGACAGCTGTGACCTACCTTATGGGATCCCTGAAATAGTTCCTGAAGCTGCCAATAAAGTTCTGATAGTTATCCATGATAGAGTCATTATTTTCTACAATAGGCAAGGCCCACTGCACAGCTGATGCTGTTAGAAGGCTCAACATGAAAGAAACTCAAACATAGTCAGTTGGAAATTCCACAGGGTGGATGCTCATAAATAACTCACACTGTCTAATAAAAGCCCTCATCTTGACTGCTTCTCCAGCAAAGATCTCTGGCAAACTTCCATGGGTTTTTGAATAACTGGTTGTAATCCTTGATTCAGCACATGAACTGGAGCTGCTTGTGGTGCTGGCACTGCTGTATTCTGCATCTGCTGCACTAACTGGAGCATGTAACAGGTAAATTCCTAACCTTGTTCTTCATTCCATTCTGCCTGTGTAGGATTGCTTATATCACTTTCTGGTCAGCTCTAGCTTCTGCTTGTTGAGAGTCTGAAGCCATGCCTAACTTCTGGAAATCTGTCTGCAAACAAAAAACTTTTTTGTTAGTTTGATGGAGAAATTAATGTTAGATTTGAAAGGAATAGGCCCAGTCAGTAAGAGCCTCTATTCAATTGTTTAATAGGAATTACAAGGTTACAAGAATTTCTCCATCTGCCCACCTTGCTCCTGACCTTGACAGATAAACTAATGGTCCTCATAGGAGTTGGCCCTCCTGCATTTGATCATGTGTAATGTCTCTAGGCTGCTTCCCCTCTTCATATATGGTACAATCCTTTCCCCACATGAGCTCCCATTACCATCACCCAGCTTCTGCCAATCTAGCAGATTGAAAGCATGCAAAATACAAATAGTTAAATAGGTATCACCTAAATTGGTGGGAAGATAACAGTGTTTTGTGCATCTTGGCATATAGTCATGCCAGCCAGATGACCACGGAAGTGCCTTTGGACAATGCTGGGTCTTTGGCTCTGAAACAGAAATGAGCACTACCCCTAGAATCAGACATGACTGAAAGAGGAAACCTTTACTTTTACATCAGCATAGCACAGATTTTTGATGTTGCTTGACATGATTGGCACTATCAAAAACTATTCAATAATGTATGAAGCACATAGTGACTTCTTTCAGTAGTCTTTGGCTTTCTCAATTATCCAGCATACAGTCAGCAATGTCTCTTCTCCTTGACCATTTCTAAAACCAGCTTAAACATCTGGCATTTCTTATTCCATGTAGGGCTCTAATCTGTGTTGGATGACCCTAAAATTTTTTTGCTAACATACAATTAAGGGTATTGTATGATAGTTTGTACACTCAGTTAAGTATTTCTTTTTTGTTTTGGAATGTAGATTGATCTCTTCCAATATGTTAAAGAACACTGTGTTGTTCTTTAGATTTTCTGGCATACTGTAATTTCGTTAGAAGTTTCAGTCAATCTTCTTCTGTTGCTTGTCATATTTCAGTGGGCATTCTATCAATTACTTGTAGCCTTCCAATGTTATCATGACCAGACTCCTGATCTAACTTCATCTTTTAATACTAGAAGTACTTATAAATAAGGAATATCTTGTAAAGTATCTTAGATATTGACATCTCTACTGTATCATCTTCCTCTGATATCCTTTGAATCAGATACTATTTGTGAATTTTTGTCCTTCAGCATACAGTTACAGATCAGAACCTCCTAAATTCAGAGATCTTTTGAAATACTTTCATTTTTCATGTTTGTTTCCATTTTGTATACCTTTAAAGATGTTGTAATAGTGCTTTCAGTCTCTACTAACAGCTCTCAGAAACTCTGTTAAGTTCCTTTTTGAGACTGTTGTCTTTCTTGCTCTTCTCTTCTCTTCTCTTCTCTTCTCTTCTCTTCTCTTCTCTTCTCTTCTCTTCTCTTCTCTTCTTTCTCTTCTCTTCCCTTCCCTTCCCTTCTCAGCAATTTCCATGTTTTGATCCAACACTAGTTTGCTTTGTTCTCTTTCTTCAAAAGGAGATTTAAAATTTTATAGTACACTATTGTCATTGCATTGCTGAAATGAAACAGACATTTCTGAAGCCTAAAACAAAAGTTGTCCCTAAATTATAATTTTTGGTGTGACAGAATGAAGGTATTATTAAATGCATGCCAAAGAATAATGTTAAGTATTATGAATTAAATATTTAAATTCAAAAGCCAGTTGTGATCCAAAGTCCCAAAATATTTCATATTTTTGGATAAAGAACCTGCAAATTACTTGTGCTCCTTCAACATTTGCAAATTAGAAAGAAATATAGTAATATTAAAGTAATTACTCAGTTTTGGACAAGAAATTAATATTTAAACATATATTAATTTTTGTAACATGCTGGCAGCTTTACACAGAATTTGAAAATGTCTATATGTACCCTGCAGACCTAAACACACTTGCATTATGTGAAGGCTAACAAGCTCAAAGACATGAATAGAATTGCATCATATAATATGTACATGCAAACAATTTTTTTCAGGGATTGAATGCTGAACAAAACATCGCTTGAAGTTTTAAGCCCCTTCAAGAGAGGAACTGAGTGGCTCTTGTAAGAGATGGATGCTAATATAATTGCTGATAGTCAGTGATGCTCTGAAGTATATTTTTAATCCAGTTGTTAGATATGCAAATGAAAAATTGCCAGCGTGAACCTTTGAAAATTAAAAATTGTGGTACTGTTTGTGCTCTGTGAATAAATGATAATCTTTTCATAATTTATCATTCTCCACTTGATGAATCTTTCACAGTACAAAGTTAAAAACTAAACATAATGAAGTTGTAAAATAAAACAAGTACTTTTTGAAGTCTGGCCCAATGTATTTAAACCATTTCTATTTTATTACACTACTTTTCAGATATTACACTGTTTACCTGTCTTCCATAAATACTTTGTCTAATTTTTTAACTAAGAATTTTAAGAAAAGCAATCTGTGGCACTTTTTATAATATCATATTTCATTTTCCTTATTTTTTTTTATTATCAGTTGCTTGACGATTTATCCAGCCAGGCTTGCCATCTTTTATTTATTGGTTTTATTGTAAATTCTTTGTCTGATTGTTGTGAGTGATCAAGAGTCATTGAAGTCAGGCAGCATGCAAGTTTAATAAATCATTGTTATCATTCATAATCTCTTGGAATACTGAGCTACTGTTGGTGCATAGTAATAGTAATAATGATACAGGTTGCAAAAATTGGCCATTAGAATTTGTGCAGAAAATACAGGTTAACTTCACAAAACTTGCCTGTGACTTAAAAAGTTTTCCAAAATTAGAAGGTTAAAAGTTTTAAAATTCAAATTGAAAGGTGTTTAGAATATCTAAAATATACCAGATGTTATGACAGAGAAGAAAATATGGTTCATGATATGACAATAGATAGAAACAGTTGAATTACATCTATAAAAAAAAGCAAAATATTGTGAATTGTAAACTTGAATAGGTGGAATGATTATGACATAAAAATGATTGTTACACCAATTATAATTTAAGGTGCTAGTGTAATAACTCATTATGAAATATTTAGAAATTTTAAATTTAGTTGACAATATAAATTTTTCTTAATTTATAATATACCTGTTATTTGTAATGCTGCACTACAAATATATATTATAACTGAAAGCAATTTATTAATTTTTAAAAAAATGCTGTAAACTTAAAGCAGATTGTTATTCTTTTGTATAATTTGAATGTGGTAGGAATGTGATATCAAATAATGTACTCTCAACTTGAAGATTCCATGTGCTCATAGCCTTTTAAGCATTATGAAGTGCTTGCAAAACCGTGCAAAATCTTTGTGGCCAGACATCATGTTGACGCAAACAAAATGTTTTCTATCTCATGACCAATTCTTGCTCAATCATACTATAATTGAACCTGTGCATTTATTTCAAAAGGGGCAAAATAACTTCCTCAAGGATATATGAAAAGCATCCAAAATCAGAGCTCAAGATGACAGGATACCAAATACTGTGCAAATATGACACAATGCTAGTTTCTTTCACATCTAGATTTATGATATACATCAATAGCTCTTCTATAAACAAGAGATTCTTTTTTCTATCAGTGTGGGTAGAATGGGACACATTTGAGTGCTATGATAAGCACTACTTTAGTATGCAACATGTGTATAATGGACCTCATAATGGTCTAAAACCACAAGAGACACGAGATCAAAGTATATAACCTGAGTCCCAAAACTATGAGTGATACAAAAAGCTCCCAGATATCTCCAATGTTTAGTTTAAAAGTCTTTAAATTATAGCATTCATTGCTTCAGAATCAAGCTAACAATATATGTTATATGTATCGATGTTATCATTTTATTTAATAATTTCAGACAGATACATTCATTACCAAAACTGCAGAAGTTATGCTTTGAATGTACAGGAATGAAAATGATTCTGTGGCCTGTAGAGTAGCTGTGTATCGGTTATTATTGTACTGGAGGATCTTTTTAAAAAGTAATTGACTTAGAAAACAGTTAACTCAAAGCAATTAATAAATGTACAGATCAATGATTCCATATGATTTATGCCACATGTTCTTCTGTGATGCATCAGAGAATGCTCTGAAGTATACTTTAGTAGAACAAGCACAATGAAACAAATGGACTTTAAATAATTTTTGAACAAATTGTGGCATGGAAGCTCAAAGAGAAGAATCTGTGAATTTTAAAGATAATAAACAAAAGTTCAAAAATAGTTTTGAATTATTTGCATTCTTTGAAATGCATGTTTGTTACCTTAATACACTGAAAATATCCTATTGTTGTGTTTCAGCATTTCCATGCAACAATACTTATTTCAGATGGTAACTTTACCGAAGAAAGGTTTCAAATAACTGGGAAGAATGTATACTCTTCTGATGAGGATAATTTCTTATTAACTGGTGGTGATTTTAGTACCATTCTTATTTATTAGATTAAAGACTAATCTAGAAAAACATTCCCAAGTTATGCAAACCATATCCTTATTGAAAGTTTCTTTTCCCCTTGTATTAAGAATGATGGCTTACATATGGTTGCAGGTTGCCAGCGAAAGATAGAAAAATGAGATATTTTCAAGACATTTATGAGCTGAAATATAATCCTGATTAAAATGCATGTGTAAAACCCTTTTGAAATGAGGTGCATATCTGATAGCATATTCAGGGATTTTTTTTTACATGAGAAAAGAAAGCAGATGGTCTCCCAATTCTTTTCATCATCATTTCCTAAACACTTTGTTTTCCAGGAAAAATGTCTAGCAATTGCAGTTTTGTTGGAACCCAAAGCTGACAGTCCTGGAAACAATGGGCAAAACAACATAAAAAAGAACAATGAATTGAACTTTAGGACAGGAATAAACAAAAATGTGTCTATTTTTATTGACAATTTAAGCAAGGAGCAAACGGTTTGATGCTGACCTTGTTTTGAATAATCATATTTAACTTTAAATAATGATTTTCAATCTGGCAACTGTTCAGTCTAAAATTTATATTCTCACCTCCTGCCTGTCTCATGAGTATCTGTCAGCATCTTGATTCATTTGAGAAACATAAATCACTTCTTGATTCCAGAAAGAACAGTAATAAATATTTGCCAAATATCCTTTTTGGTGACATGGGAAGGGGAAAAATTATTTCGATGAATTATGATGTACATCAGTACTATATGTCAGTCAGAAAAATAAGAGGGAGAGGACTTGTTTCTGCAGCTACCCTCAAAATCCTGCTTTGAATAAATGAAACGCTAATTTGCTCTAATTCAGAAACTGATATCTTAGAAGACGTGTATTTGTTCAAGCTTTTTACGAAGTTTAAACATTTTATATCAACATAAATGATATTCAAATGCTGGTATTGCATTACATTTGCTTATTATTTTTCAAGTGCTAATGCCATTGAAATAAAACAATCCAAGTATTGTACAAACGCAATAAACAGTAAATTATACAATAAATCATAATATTTAAAGTACCGTTTAAAAACATTGCCTACATATGTACATCCTAATTAACTATTTTTGCAGTTAATTCAAGATCTTATGTGCATCACATTCTAAATTACTGTGTGTTTGACAAAACATAGGAAATCATCCCATATATTTATGGCATTTTTGCTTCATGCCTGATTCTGGTTTTGCACCTGTGATTCATAAACAAGCACCAAAATTTCAGAATATATCCACTGAGATCCCATTTGATAATTCTCTGAAGATCTTAGTGCATTCTGTTAAAATGGGAGAGGGATGTGTGAAGATAGTATTTATCACATTGCTTTATGTTGTAGACAGTCTTCTCCAAATCAGGACAAGCCCTGAACTACTGAGCTCCTTAGTAGTTCAGGGCTTGTCTTATGAGCTCCTTAGCTAATATTGACAGGAGTAGGGGGCTGTGGAGGTTTTAAGCCAAAACACCTGGAGTAAAGAATGACACCTCTTTACTTTTGAGCCTTTGAAACAGTTTAGTTTAGAAGAAGAGAAGCTATCACTAGGTACAGCACAATATACAGATCACAAAGTCACTTGTTATTTTTGGATTACAATAGCTTTCTTTCATTTAGCAAGTTTATCTTTTACTTCTTTGGTGTCTTGTAAACACATAATTTCAGTCATGTGCTAAGTTCATTATTCTTTCCTCTCTCTGCACCAGTGAAGCCATGACTTGGAATGTTGTACAGCAACCAGTCTGCTCTTTTGCGGAGCACACGTTGACAAAATTTGGAACAGAAACTGCACCAGGATTCATTCTGTATGATAAGCCTAAACCTTTTAGTTCATGAAATAGACTGATCCTTTAATTATTCCTCATCAAGATAACAAAATTGCAGGTATACATGGAGGAAACTTTGAATTAAGTACAAATTTCTACACTTACATAAAAGGTACAGATAAAGCATGTTCACTTTTGCTAATTTTAATTTTTATTAAATTTCAATTTTATTTTTTTCTGGTTATTGTTAATTTTATTTTATTTTATTTGGTAAATTTCCTGGTTTTAGTAGGCAGTACAAGCAGTTTCAATTGAATCTTGGGGAATGGATGGCTTCAAAAATTTGCAATTAAATGGAATTCTTTTTCCTCAGTTTTCTATATCAACACAAGGACTTTTCAGCATCCCAGATAAAATTGGAAGAATTCTCACAATTCTGAGAAATAAAGTTCTGTGACTAGCTAACACGGATATCACCAAGTTAATTTATTGTCACCTGGATCTAGGAACTGCAGCAAAAAGGATATATGCTGAATTCATTTAGTATAATTCTGCTATTCAAAGTAGTTGACAGCCTCTAATTAACTTTCAGATCTAAAAGAGAAAGGAACAAAAGGAAATGGGATTTATTACTTCTAGTTTAATTTTAGTGACTTATGGAGGTTATGGATTATTAAATGCTAGAAACCAGAAATATATATAGAGGCACGGTAGTGCATTTGGTTAAGACACTTTGCTGGAAGGTCGGCGGCCCAAGATCAAGACCCAGCATTTCCATGCAGCAGGGTAAACTCCTGTTGTTCTGCCTCAGCTCTTGCCAATTTAGCATTTCAAAAGGATTCAAATTCGAATAGATAAATAGGTACTGCCTACTCTAGTGGGAAAAGTAACAGTTCCCATGCATCTCTGTTATTTAGTCATGCTGGCCGTATGTCTATGGAAGTGTCCTCAGATGAATGCTGGCTCTTCGGCTTAGAAACGAGAGGAGCACGCACCCTAGAGTTGGTCATATGTGTGTGTGTGTGTGTGGTTCTCTATGTAAATTTTATCAGTTTAATAAATTTCCAATAAGCAGTATCTGCATAAGAAACAATATATACCTAAATGAAGTTTTAACAGAAAACAATAATGGCAACTGCCCAGTATTTCATATGAACTATAGTAATATAGTACTACAGGTATATCTATATAGATTAGTTTATATATTTCTATGTCTATATGTAGGGGGGCATGGTGGCTGAGTGGTTAAGATGCTGGGCTTGTTGGCCAGAAGGTCAGCAGCCCAAGTTCAGGACCTAGGTGCTATATAACAGAGTGAGATCTCATTATTTTCACCATCTCCTGCCAATATAACAGTCTGAATACATGTAAAATGCAAGTAGAATAAATACCTACTACCTAAATTAGTGGGAAAGTAATAGCATTCCATGTGCCTCAGTGTATAGTCATGCCAGCCACATGATCACAGAAGTGTTTTTGAACAACACTGGCTTTTCGGCTATGAAATGAAGATGAGAACCACGCCCTAGAGCTGGACACAACTAAAAGTGGAAATATTTGTTTTGGTCTGTATGTAGAAAATATAGAACACCAGCTATGTTTACACATAGCAAAATCTCTGATTTCAAGTATTTATAAATTTTAGCCTTGCTATAAATTTTAAAATATTAGATTTGCAACCCAAGATACACAGCCTCCAAACATTTGTTAATGAAAGCCCTATTTAGGGCACAGGACAGAAGTTCAAATGGGATGCAACCATGATAAATATCATTATGGACAAGTCTGACTTTTCTAGGAGTAACTGCATTTACAACGTTAATCTTACCTATGGGAACATATTCCTATCCGTTCTTAAAATCTGAGGTTGTAAGTCAGACCTATTTTCAAAAGCATATCCAATAAGTGAACTTCAGAGCTTTAACATCACCTTCTCCAATCCTGGAAGACGAATTAGAGATGGATAAAACTCATGAGTTGCAAGATTCCAGATGGAAAGGAAGTACTGGGAATAATAACACACAAACTAATCTTGGATCATACTGCCTATTTAGGTGAAATGTTAGTGGTCAAAATTATTTCATTTTCATTTTAAAAAAGAAGTTTAAAACAAAAAAAAATAATCATATGGAAAAACATTTAACTTGTAGCTCTTCCCTTAAAGTTTAAACTTTGGCTTAAGTCTGGCATTGTCAAAGTTTTGCCAAATTAGTAGAATTAGTAGAATAACAACAACAAAAAAAAGGCTAAGATCTTCATAGACAAAGTATTATCTTACATAATCTAAGCCAATAAATATAACCCTTTTCTCAAATTCTTTGTACTGCATGTTGATTTTGATTCTTATTTTTTAATATTGTTTTGTCCTTTTAAATCTTTGGGATAGGATACAATAATATCTAGATCTATATTTAGATCCAGCATGTAGAAACCTTCTGTTTACATAAAGAAAAAATAAATAGGCAAGATGCTGGGTTCTGTTGATTATTATATTTAGCAGGCTTCATTTTTTTAATAAATGTTCTTAGTACTATTTTAATTATTGCTGAAAAATATTTTAAGTCTCTTTGAACAGCATATACAGTATTTGCACAAAAGTAGGTTATAAATTCACAAATAAGTCCACCAAACTTTCTTTTTGTATATTAATAACAAGCATAACCCAAACCCTGAAATAATCAAAACGATCCCAAATGTCACCAATTTGCTTGGTAGCTACTTATACAACAACAAAAAGTTGCCTGTGGAAATCAGAAGATTAGTATCTCATTAATTTCAGTTAATTTAACTGGATGTTGTGGTAAAAGAATCAGTAATGCGCAAAATGATACTTCAGTGACAATGGAGCATAGTGCTTATTTCCTCATATTGAAGAAAGGATTAATCAGATGATCCAGAAAGATTTTGCAAACAAAATGGAAGTGTGTGTCCTATTTTATCTTTCCCTAAGAGCTCTAAATCATTTTGATCACCCCTGAAAAATGTAGGTAGGCTTTTCAAAATACTTCTTGAATCCACAAGAAAGAAATGAAGGACTTAGCTATGCACTGTCATCCTGCTAATTTTGTTATGAAACTCAGTTTTCGTATTCACAGATATAGATTTATCCGGGCACGGAAACATTGGAGTGAGACATTTCAGTGAACTTGACCAGATAGATAACATGGCAGAAGGCTAAATTTCTGCTCAGACAAGAGATTCAGTAAGTGAATTTAGATCTCTGATCTAAATATTGCTTCTCAGCTTAGTCTATTTTGTATCACAGCTGTGATGCTAATACAGTATAGATAAACTCTTACTTTTGGCACATTGAGTTTTTTAGGGGAAAAATATAAATATGTTTTGAACGGAAAAAAATCAGAAGAACTAGTCTCAAGACCACACAGCTTGTTCCAAAATAATGTTGAGGCTTATCTGAGGCTATAAATATGCTCTATATCATGAGCACAAAATAGATGCTGAATTAGGAAAATAAAAGCTTCTTACATCTTTAAATTAGCACAATTTCTTGCCTGACTAGTAGTCAAAATCTATAATCTACAATAAATTATGCTGGTTCTACTGTCATCAATATTCTTATCAGTTTTGCACTTGAATGGCTCAGGATAATATCAAAGAGAAGTATGCTTTGCTGCTTTTTCATGCTATCTCCTACTGTTGCTACAGGCATCTTGCTTTGTCATAACTTATACAATTATCAATAGCCCTTTTTTAATTTGACATTTTAAGAGCTGTGTTAGGTAAGGGATAATTAATAGCACTTAGTTACTTTAAAGTTGAGCTTTGATTTATATATAGCATAATTACTTCTAAAGCCTCTAACTCAGTGCTTACCCCAGTAGGTAATTCATGTGTGTTTTGTTTAATATGTCTCCTTCCTTATAGCAGGACTAATCTTTTATTTGGGCATATTAAGCTCAGAAGCACTGATTACATATTGTGATCTTCTTGCAATCACCTTAATTATTTCCTTTTCTTCAGTTATTTTTGTCTTCCTGTTTAATGTAAAGAAATAAAATGGTGGATGAATAAAATTTGTTGCAGGTGAAAATACAATGCATAAAATTACTCTGCCTTTAAAATCCAAAATATTACTGTCTTCTAAAACCCTGAATATTTTCCCCCTAATCCCATAGTGCCATTTAACAAGTGAAACTATTTTTATTTTTTTCTAAAATTGCCAATGTTTTTTTCTCAAGATTTATTGAGGCTTCATTTCAGCTTCATTCATCTGTCATATCCATAGAAATAATTTGTTTCTGGCTATACATTTCCCTATTTCATCCTGAAATGAAAGTTAGAAACTCCATAAACTTGAACAATTATTTATTCATTTGTGATTGTGCTTAAAAAAAAACCCTTTCTAATAATGATGTGCCTATCAGTGTTAATGAAATGTAATTTAGCTTCAGCATTCTCTGCATTTTCTTTTGAATTAATTATCTTCCGAGGCTATATTTATATTAATATAAGCTTCTTTTCAGTCTTAAATTCTAAAGAAAGCAATACCTCTAATTTATTTCTCATCTAGGAGATTATTTAAGCAGGGGTCTTAATGCTGGTGATCTTTTCCTTAGTTACAAATACACTGTATGTATGTTCTGAGATTTCTATAACTAACAGCAATCCGGATCAAGGGTTTTATCACGCTTCTTCAGTTAAAATGAATTAACCATTATTGGTAAAAATTTACAAGGTGAGTTAAATGGCATCAGCATGATAATTGACATTTTGTGAAACTCTTTTATATCTGGGCTTGAAAAATAACATTTTTCATTATATCATTATGGGAGCTATAGTATTATATTTTTTTATTATATATTTTTTTGAGCAAAAAATGACTTAATGCATTCTTATGCACTAACATCTAAAATTATTAAATTATGAATTTATTATAAGTTAATATTATGTTTAAATTGAATAAATTATTAAATATATATTTTTCTTGTAGACAGCAGAAATATATTTTTAAAAAATCACAAGTGATTTAAAATAGACATATGAATACATATAAACACTCAACTTTTTAATATATAAATGAACAGTAAAATTAAGGGGAAAATGAAGTTATGTTCTCAACTAAAATAAAAGTACACTTTGCATTAAAAAATTGTTATGTCATTTTGCTAAAATTACAGCAATGTAAAATGGAATTTATACTGAACAAAATACAAAAATGTAAAGTTCACAATTTATACACAGTTATAATTTTCATATTTTAGTCACATAATGAGGAGGTAAAGAAATACTAAATTAGAAATAATCTCCAATGTGTTAAGACAAATTTATGTTTTTTCAGTCAGCATGTTTTTAACATGTTTATATTTTTCCAGCATGTTTTTAACATGTTTATATTTTACTGTGACCTATAAACAAAGTCATTAACTAAGATTCTAATTTTAATGGTTGATTGAATATTGAAGAAATTATATAATTAAAGCTAAAATTTGATTTACATTTCATACTAGAAACTAGTTGAAAAACATTTTGTGTGCAAGATCTAGATTCTGGTCATCTTTAATAGAAACTGACTGAATTTATGCGGTTTATCTGTTGTAAATAAATTTGCTGAAATTGCACTTGGTAGATGTAACACCAAAGCAAGTTATTTCTGAAACTATTTTAAAATGAGAAAGCCATAAGTTGCAAGCTATGATACTAAAAGTGTAGTTGGAATTTTTCAATTACAATTAGCAATTTTTTAAAAAAAACTGGATTTTTAAAAATCATCATAGTAAATTCTAGAAATTAAACACAATATCTTCTCATAATCTTGTAATAAAATTGGGAGCTGTATGAAATAAACATTTTGTTCCCACAGTACCTCAGTGTCTTTTAAAGGAAAGTGAGTGATTCTGTGTATATTGCAAATAAGGGTCAGGCCATTTGGGTTTTGATTAACCTTTCTAGCATGTGCTGTGGAGCTTGGTCACACACCATAAATAGCTTTATATACCACCATTTATATAATAAAATTTCCAAACCAACATGTTTGGTCTTACTCTTAACCAATATCTATTGGGAATGGTGTGGCAACCTACCTAATCGCCTACACTCCTTAGTTAAATCATCAGTTTGTTAACTGCTGTTTGCAATCTAAACTCTCTCTCTGGAATGAACTTCTTTAAAGCAAAATGAAATAAAATAAAGGTAAGTAAAAGTAAATAGATTTTCCTATTGAAAGTTATTACTTCAAGAATGAAGAAGATAGATATTGATCTGGCCCATCCTTTGCCATTACAGTCAGGTTCACACAGATAGCACAGACACTTTATTTTAAGCAAACAGCCATTTTCTCTTCTGACTTGGATTCCAGCGAGAATTGGAAAAAAAAAAGTGAAACATTTTTCTGTCCTTCTTACAGGGACAATTTAGGCTGAAGTAACAGTTTTCTGAGATACCTGCACCTGGTATTGATTTATCTTTTCTATGTCATGAACCATCTCCTGTTTCATAATACCCTTGTATGCTGGCCTGAAATAGTTAATTAGAAATAGTTTTTATTCTAAAAAAAAGTTAGGACAGGGAGAAATAAAATCTTCGGAATAAAGCACACACATTGGCATGTGCGTGTGTTTCACAGCCTCTGTTCTTTCTTATGCTGCATGTATGTCCAAAAATAATAAAACGGAACACTATCGTAACTTCTATAATACTATAAAATGACATTTGAAATTTAGGAGTCCTATTCTTACATGGTGTATTGCTCATTAAACATCACAAGATGACCTCAAACAGCTGTAAAGCCAAGGAGTATCAGTCCTCCAAAGCATGTCTATTTCGTGCAAGAACCATTTGCATGACTGAAAGGGATGCAAAGAGTAGTCTTACCTATGCACGCAGCTGCTTCCTTGTCTGAATATTATATTCCCCTCCTTTTGTAGTTTTCAGTTGTGGATTAAGACTTGACCTCTGGCTTTTCCCAACTATCCTTTTTTGCCTTTTTATCACATTGTTTGACATATTAGCAAATAAAATTTGATAGCTACGAACATCTGCAAAAGTTAATATCATGCTTTGGGCCTGATGGTGCTACTAGATGCTTATCATATCAAATTACAGTAAACACCAGGAGTCCGTTGCAGATTCTTCCTCTCTCCCAGTCCTCTTGTATTTTCAAGAAGCGTTTGTGTGTGTGTGTCTGTGTGTGTGGTCAGTTTTTTTTCTCAATAAATTGTTTCTAAACCACAATCCATCCAGCAATCATACACATTGAGATGCATTTTATGACCAAATTGCATATTGTACGAAAGAATACATAAACATATTTTATATCAGTCTCCCTGCCCAGGGCCCATTTTTAATTTTTAATGTATAACTTGGTAAGCTTTTATCTGACTTAAATCCCTTAAAGTAGCTTTTAACTTGTATAGACCTTTAATTCCAGTAAAAGTATTCCACTTTATCATGCCTCCCTCTTACTCTGTATGCACCCAAAGAAGTGCGTGTGTCATGTGTTTCGTACCGAAAGCAATATAGACAGAAATATGCAGTTAGTCATTTACGTGCATATCATAATATAAATCACAAAGATTAAGGGGTATCATATTTGGAAGCATAGCAATTTTGCAACCAAAAGCACTTAAATAATTACCTTTTTAAGCAAGTTTTATTGACTATGCAGGAGGATCAAAAGTAATCTTACTTGTTTTCAATGGTATAAAGTGCCCAAATGCCATTAACAGAGTGTTACAATTCTTATTTCGCTAAGATTCTTGAAGCTTACCAGGAATAATAGATAAAAAATGTATAAATTCAGGAGCACTGGCTAGTAATACCCCCATTTCCAAACCATTGTCAGTGGACTTCTGCTTTGTCCTGCCAAAATATGTGGAAGCATGCATGGATTCTACTAGATTAGTGAAAGGGGCTTGTTTCTGTGGCATTAGCCGGGTATCTTAGCAACAGGATCACACCAGATTCTATCAGTGCTCTGCGGTGGTGCATGTAATATCTGGACATAATCTGTCTTTTAATTTTCTTTGGATTGTCGTGATATTACAGATACATGTGTTCAGTTATAGATCTTTATTTAATAAGAGGAATGCTTTAGCTGAAGATTTGTACTATGTCAAAAGTGGGCATCTCACAATAATGTTACGGGAGGTTTAGCCCCTGCACAGCCTTGTCTCACACAGCAGATTGACAGGAAAACTTACTCCCTTCATTAAGATGTGCCTCGTAGTTCATATCTTTATGCTGTAGAGAGGAGCATGCTGCCTGAATTCATAATGGTGATAATGTTATTTAATGTCAGATAGAATGCAAATTGCTTGTACAATTGAAATGTCATTTGAAAACATGCCACCGTATGCAACACCGCTTTATTATAAGTCACTGAGAGCAATAGCTTAAATTTGGAATTGCACTAATCCTTCATCTGCTTTTGTTTACTTTTCATCTATAATAGAGATGTTGAATTTCTGCTAACCACATTTGCATGGTTTATCTGCTCGCGGACATAGTACAATACGAAAAGGGAACCGTGGGTTAGGAACTTCCCTTTCATTTTTTAGTTGTTTGGATAATGCAAATTAATCACACATGAGGAAAATACAAGCTAAAATGCCCCATCAAATCGTTTCAAGGAAGAAGCTAAAGCTTAGGTATGAGCTTTTCATTATTTAAATTTGTAATACAAATTTGCCATTGGTTTATTGGTAATTGATTTGCTTGGTAATTTAGTCTCATGCAGTAGCTTTTTTTTTAATTAAAACAATAGCAGGGAGTTTGCCAGATTCAATATAAAAATAAATAATGTATTTGAAATAGTATACATCTCTTACGTAGATATGCACACAAACATGCATATACACAAACATGTTATCCATAAAGTCTTTCAAGAGAGATGACTTTTTGCTCCATGTGGCAAATTTTGTATATGAACTTGATCACTTTGTATTAAAAAAAGGTGGATTTGCCTTGCTGCATCAAGACCCATGTTAGTCCAGAATTTTGTTTCCCCCAGTGACCAACTAGAATGCCTTTGGAATGCTTGCTAGCGGGAAATGGAGATATACTACTTTCTAACCACTATTCCCCTACCCCCGGTATTTGTGTTTCAAATAAAGTCTCAAAAACCTCATGTTTTAAAGAGGTCTTGGAAAAGGGTGGCTTACGAACTGGCCCCTGATATACTTTCCATACTGTATTGGTAAGTGCTATGCTTTTCTCCAAGATACAATTTCGTAATTATTTTGCCAGTTGTTATTACTTGATTTTTAAATCCTGTTATTCTGTAAGATACTAGAGTTATGGCCATAACTGAGGTGGGTTGTAAGTTTGATAAAAAATAAAGCTGGAATTAACTCAGATAAACTCAGATATATTCAGTAAAGTCTTAGGCCACCACTCACTTTGTTTTAGAAAAGTTTTAATGATCATCCATAATTATTTTTTCGGTCTCTGTATTAAGTTTCAAACAGAAAATGCAGGAAATGTGTACACAGAATTGAAACAAACACAATTTTCTAAATGAAATGGCTTCTTCAGGCAAAAGTCAATATTGAATGATGATGGTGATTATCAGCTGTTCAGTTGTGTCCAACTATAAGCGATCCTATGGCCAAATCTCACCACACTTTTTGATTCAGTGCCACTTCTTTCAGTTGCGATATGCTCCAGCCTGTATCTTCTTTTATAAGGTCTAACTATCATGTTCTTTGGCGACCTGGTTTTCTCTTGCTGCTGAGCATTCCAAGCATAATATCTTTTTCTAATGCGCTTGATCACATGACGTGGCCAAAATAAGTGAATCTCAGTTTTATTTTGCCAACTAGGGATGCATCTGGTTTAATAAGTTTTAGCATTTTCTTGTTTGTCATATTTTCTGTCCACGGAATGCTCAGGAGTTTCTGCCAACATCACAGCTCGAACAAGTCAGTTTTCCTCTTTCTCACTTTTTCTTTGACCAACTTTCACAACATAGGTTGCTACAGGAAAAATGATCACTGCATTTGGCTGCAAAGCTGATGTTCTTGTTTGTCCCCACTTATTTCATGCTTGACATTGCCATACAGCCTAATGAAATTTGTTGCTTTATTTCTGGACTGCATTCACTGCTATGAATAATCAGTAACCCCAGGAAAGTGAATTCCTCAACACATTCAATTTCCATATTATTGACTGCTATATTGATGGCTTCATTCTATGCAGTTGTCAAGATCTTCATCTTTTTGATGTTCAGAAGAGGGCCAAACTTCTCACTCTCTTCTCTGATTCTTTGGATCAATTGCCTTAGACCATCCAGGGTGACTGAGAGGAGGGTTGTGTCATCAGCATATCGAAGGTTGTTGATGGTTCTTTCTCTGATCTTTATCCTAATTTTTTATTCTTCCAGATCCATCTTCCTCATGATTACTCCAGCATTCAAGTTGAACAAAAAAAGGGAGAGAATATATCCTTGCTCCTGCCCACCCAGCAGTTTGAATGGGTACCTCTTTGGGGGGAAAGCCAGCCAGCAACAAGGGGAGCAGAAGTTGGCGCTGGACCTGCCTGAGCTTGAGAGCAGAGCAGGAGGAAAGCCCCTGGATGTGAACACAGCCAGTCAGTTCAGGGAGGGTGGGATTTAATGTTAAAAAAATGTTTAAAAATATTAAAAGTGTTAAAATGTTAAAAAATGTTGATTGTGAGGCACCAAGAATCCGTTTGGAGATTGGCGGCATATAAATATGATAAATAAATAAATTTATATTCCAGTAGTAATAATGATTGAGGATACCTTACAAGATTAATGCAGTAAGTTTCTTTATAATAGTTGTGGCAAATCCTATCAGGGTGATTTCTTGTTTTAAACAGGAGAAAGCTGATCTCTAGTTGAAAAACTTTGATAATTTTTTGCCGTAATTCAAGAGCTTCTTTTCACTTTATATCAATAAATGTGATAAATCCCAAATTTCTAATTTGTTTGAAGACAAAGGTGATCAGCAAATCAAGAGTGATATCATGAATTCTAATCCTGCTTTAGCCATGAAATCCAGCTGGATGACCTTGGGCCAGTCAAACTCTCTCAGCCCAACTCACCTTACAGGGTTGTTTTGGGGAAAATAGGAGGAGGAAGGAGTGTTGTGCATATTCACCTCCTTGAGTTGCTTATAAAAATAATAAAGGCAGGATATAACTAACTAAAATAAATAGATACCTTCTACTAGTATGTTAAGCTCAGATTAAAAGAGATTTAAGTAGTGATGCAGGATCTCTGTCAAAAGCTTTTTGAAGTGTGTGTGTATGTTTGGGGAGCTGAGACTTGAAGGAGAAGACAGGAAAGGTGAGACCATTGAAAGGAAGGGAAAAAGGACAGGAACAGGAAGCAATAGTAGAGGGTGTGGTGCTTGGAAAGGAAGGGAAGAAAACTGTGGTGTAATTATAGGAAAATGGAAGTGTTGCAGTGAAATAGTGAGAGCATTGTGAAACGTAATAGACAGAGAAGAAGTGGAGGATGGAGGTCCAGATCTCTCAAATTCTGCAGCAGAATTTAGAAGGAATTACCAAATGCACCTAAACATTTGATAGGTCAGATGTGATGCATAGTAAGTGATGCATATGTGGTACAAATTTTAGAAATGTAGCTCCTGCCTTGTTTAATTAAGCCTTGGTCAATGATTCATATTTACCAGACAGAAAAATCATGATTAATTTCATTATGGACCAGAAATTTTATCATAATGATAGTATAATGTACATTTGTTTTTTCTTCGGTAATGGCACCAATATTCAAAGCTGTTTAGAACTGTTTATGGGATATAATAAGTACAAAAATATGTTTTGTCATTATTTGTTTCCAGGATTTGTTTTAAACTTCCAAGTCTACTTTATAGCTGTTGGATTTTTTCAGTGATTTCCTATCTATGCATTAACCAGATGCAACTTTTTCTCTGTATTTTATGACTTCTGAAGGTTAAATTGTGTGAATCTCACACAGGCATCTATAAAAGGGTACTCATACAAATTTAATAATAATTATATTTTAATAATAATAATAATTATTGATGAGTGATCAGTTGTTATTGAATCACAATAGTAAAAAGGGAATGTTAATAGATGATAAATGATGAAAGAAGAATTGTGATGATGTAGTCCAAGCTCCTGCCAACCTAGCAGTTAGAAAACATGTAAAAATGCAAGTAGATAAATAGGTACTGCCTTATCTGGTTGGAAAGGTAACAATGCTCCATGCACCTTGGTGTATAGTCATGACAGAAACACAAAGTGTCTGGATTTTCTGGCTCCCTTGGCTATGAATTGGAGATGAGCACCACCCCTAGAGTCGGCCATAACTGGGAAGGAAAAAAATTATCTTTAATGCAAACTCTATCCCTTCTGCATATATGCTGCAATATTGCACACATATATGAAAGTGATGTAGCTTATTTTTTAATGCTTTCAATATTTCAGTGAAAGCACTGGTTCCAGCAACGCTTCCGATCCAGATTTCAGAGTACTGGTGCAGGTACTTAATGGTTTGGGATCAGAATAGCATGTGAAACTGCAGCTTTAGTTCTTTATATTTGAGAAGAAAATAACTTTAAATAAGATGAGATGTAAATAATTAATGGTACCTTTTGTGTGATTTCCACCTGGATACATGTTTTTCTGGGCCTATCCTGAAATAAATTATTTCTAATACCAAGAAATATATATGCCAATTATATATTTCTAATACAATAACACAACCATGTTCAAATAAGTTGAACATTCTGCCATGTTCAACTTATTTTTACTCTGTCAACTATAAAATATAAAATAGCCAATTTAAAATCTTTTGTTGCAAATCTATGTTCTCTGTGCCTAAACAGATATGGCTACGTCACAGTGCTTGTCAAAGTATTACAGACTGCAGAAGTTCAAGCAAATGGAAATTCAGATCCAATGCTTTATAAGACTTTAGGACTAGAGGTAATCTTCGCTTAACAATGGTAATTGTGACTGAATTTCTGTCACTAAACAATGCAGTTGTGAA
>JANHZU010006251.1:27522-39824 GCA_032468055.1 Acrochordus granulatus | reverse complement strand
TCTCTTTACGAGCATTTCGCGCTAAGAGCGTTCTTCCGGAACGGATTAATCTCGTCTTGTGAGGCACCACTGTACTTCTATAGTTTGAAAATTAGTCTTGGCATAGTATGATAGAATGGTAAACTAATAAGCTTAGTCTGGTAATATTGGGGCATGAAATACACCCACAATCTGCCATGCTGGAGGGAAAGGAAGTTGAAAAGAGCTGGCAGGAATGGAGAGGCAAAAAATATGATGGTAGCAGTAGACAGTTTCGGGTGCTGAAGATCTGTAGGATAGACAAAGATCACTAAAGATCTTTAAATATCTGGGTGAAAGGAATATAACCAAAAGATAACATGATGTCGAATGTCAGATTATAGGTTGAACAGTAAGTTCTTCTCAGAACCAACTTGGGCTGATCTGTGAAGATCAGAGTATCCCATGGATAAATCTCACAAAAAACAATAATTTCATGTTACAAGCTTTACTATGAGATCTGATGGACTTAATATCTACTTGAAATAATAATGTCCCTATTTAGAAAGAGTCACAAGATCATGTTCATTTGAGAGCAGAAACTCTCAATAAATTTTAATGAAAACCTGACAGTAAGGACTATAAGTACCGCAAGTAAAATAAGGAAATAAATAAGAGAGTGTTAACACAATTTAGGGGCGTGGTGGCGCAAGTGGTTAAGAGCTCAGCTTGCCGGCTGGAAGGTCGGCGGCCCGGGATCACGACCCAGCGTTGCCGTGCAGCAGGGCGAGCGCCTGCTGTTCCGCCCCAGCTCCCGCCCACCTAGTGGTTTGAAAGCGCGCAAGTGTAAGTAGATAGATAGATACCGCCCCTTCTGGCGGGAAGGTAACAGTGTCCGTGCGCCTTAAGGCGTCCAGTCATGCCGGCCACATGATCATGGAGCTGTCCCAGGACGAACACTGACTCTTCGGCTTAGAAACGGGGATGAACACCGCACCCTAGAGTCGGTCATGACTGGCAGGGTCTTCTTTACCTTGACCTTTTAACACAGTTTACCAGTTTCTAAATTCTAAGCTTTAATGTTTAAATTCAATCTAATCTATTTCACACCAAAATATACATTCTTACTCCAAAACACAGCTATGACGAGAAGCTGAGATGAATGTTACACTTTCAGCATTAGACCTTCTCTCAATGTTGTGCACTTGTGCATATCTTTTACTACATGTTAACAATAACAACATCTTCCTTGAAGGGTCCGCACAGAGAAATAATCATGGAAACACTTTCAGGATGTTCAACCACAGACATACTTCAGAGGAGTTGCTAAAATATTTCCAATACTGTTAACAGGGAAACTCCCTGTGAAGCTCCTGACTTTAGCTGTTATAAAAGAACAGCATTCCATGTTTAAGTTACCCAGTAGTTATCAGAAAGCTTTTGCTAGTAGTTATCAGGAAACTCCACAGGTGCTGTTAGCAATATTTGTCAAAGATATATGTTTGTTCTGGCTAATTATATTACTATTCTTTTTCCTAGAAAGCTAGAATTTAATAATTGTTGATACAAATGCTTTTTATAATGAACACCTGACACAAAGAAGGGGGAATGAGATCTTAACACCAAAGATCTGCTAGCTAGGAGAGGTTGCTAAATTCATCTGAACTCCTTGCCTAACTCTATGGGGAATTTGGTATAGCTATGCAGTTAATAGTAGCATAGATACACTGACTTCAGAAGAAATACCACTTTCCAAGTAGAAAAATATTTAATTCCTGCAAAATAGCACAGTTAATGTCTTAATGTAATTTGCTGCTTTTATTACACTATAACCTGTTTATGGCAATTTCAAAAATTGTGAATCAAACAGGGATCTGAAGATCTGTTTGTTTTATATACATGACAAGTTTTTTGTAGTGGTCCCACAATTAGTCTTACCCCATGCCATTCAAGGCTTCAAAGCTTATAAACAGCACCTAGCATTGCCCCCAGAAAAAAAAAAACTAGGAGTAAATGAAGAATATGCAACAGTGATGTAATATGGGCATATAGAGGGGCCCATACATGATACAACGCACACCTCTACATTCTGGACCTGTTATAATTTCCAAGTGGTCTTCAAGAGCAACCTCAAGTGGATCATATAGTAGTAATCTCAACTGGGAAGTGACCAAATTATGAGTAATCATGAACAAAGCCTTTCAGTTCAGAAAGAATACAACCTGGTGTACAAGATAAACCTGTAAGAAAGTCCCCATTAGCCATTGCTGCCTTCTGCTCCTTGAGCAGAAGCCATGAGTCCAAGAAGACCCCCAAATTGTACACAGCTTTGTCCAGAAAAGTGGTATACCATCGAATCAAAGTTAACATATCACCAGATCTATAGTGACCCAAAACCCAAAGCCACTATATGTTGCTATAATTGAGTCAGAGCTAATTCCCCCATACAGACTCTCACAACCTCAGGTATTATGGCAACAGGTATTATGTTTTAGGAGGTGCGATAGCGCAGTGGCTGAATGACACCAGTTGTGTTGACCAGAAATGGTCTGGTGGTTCGCATGACAGGGTGAGCTCCTGTCACTCGCCTCCAGCTCCTGCCCACCCAGCAGTTCAAAAGCACGTAAAAATGCAAGTAGATGAATGGGTACACCTTCAGGGGGAGCCAGCCGGCAGCGACAGGAGCAGCAAGTTGGAGCTGGACTTGCTTGTCTAAGGGGTGGAGCAGAAACTGCGGAGGATGCCCGGGATTTGAATATCGCCAGCCAGTGGGAGGGCGGGGTTTGATATAATTGCATAAAAATGTCTAAAGCTTGTAAGCCACCAAGAGTCTTTGGAGACTGGCAGCATAGAAATGTGTAAAACAAAATAAACTAAACATCAAAACACCATCGCTTGCCTGACTAAGGGTAGAGATGTATATAACATCATCCGCATATAGATGAATATTTAGCCAAACATTTCCCTATTTTGTACCTAGGCATTTGATTACTGTGTGCTAAGTGAAGAATTGCAGAGGTCTTGTCTCTTAAGTTTCACTGTTATTTTCAATAAATTTTCTAACCTTTCAAGAAGAGACAAGAAACAATATTATAACAACATCTACAAAGACACTGAAGATGGAAACCAAATCATAAAACTAGTAAAGTCTTTCAAAAGATCTCTGAAACCTCAGGAGGTTCCAACCTCAAATTGAAAAGAACACCAATGGAGAGATGGTAATTGAAGCAGCTCAAAAATGGAAAGAATATACTGAAACTGCATTATTGTTGTTAATATCAAACACACATTAGAAGTTATTTTGTATTTCCTAGACATCTAATAATAGAAGATGAAGATCAGCACTCCAGTCATTACCAAGTGACACAGATTAAAAGAGCCCCAGAGTGGCAGAGGAGTGAGATAAGAATACATTTTTATTCAAACACAGACTGTTTGTTTGAGAAAAGGTGGCATGGAAGATAAGTGTGATTTTAAACTAGAGAAAGGAATAACTCTATCTATCTATCATAATGCCGCCAATCTCCTAATGGCCTCTCGGCAGCTCACAATCAACATTTTTAACATTTTAACATTTTTTAAATATTTTAACATTAACCCCCCCAAGCTGACCAGCGGTGTTCACTGCTCCACCCTTGACTCCACCCAACGCTGACTTCCTGCTCCCCTCACTGCCAGTCGGCTTCCCCCAGAAGGGGTACCCATTCATCTACTAGCATTTGCATGCTTTCAAATTGCTGGATGGGCAGGAGCTGAGACAGAACATCAGGAGTTCACCCTGCATCTTGAACTCAGGCCACTGACCTTCCAGCTGGCAAGCTGAGCTCTTAACCGCTTGTGCCACCATGCCTTTGATATTGAACATCCAAATTTTTGCAGACTGTAGTAATTAAAGACAAGGAGCAAAATGAAAAGATATAAAGAACAAGTAGTGATAACAGGTATACTAATATAAAAAGGAAGACACTTGACGTGATGGGAAACTTCTGTCTTTTAGGATCAACTGTCAGTAATAATCAGCAGTCAAGGAATGTGCTACAGGCTACCACTTGGAAGGATAGCAATGAAAGCTTTGGAAGATACAGACAATTGTTTTCTTTGATGCCCTATGAATACAACAGCTGGATTCTGAAAAAGTATTGAGAATTCTGAACTCTAGTTGTTGGAGATGACTTCAACACAAAATACCATATAGATAGCCAGGAAAATTAAAGAAATGTATCCAATCCAGGTATAAATGAGCAGATTCAAACTTTCATATTTTGAATATACTACAATATGCTAAAACCCAGTTCCCTTCAGCAGTCCATAAAAGTGGGGGAAGTGGAAGGAAAAAGAAGATGACCAGCAGTAAGATGGATGGATTTGATTACAATAGCAATGCATGCACATTGAGAACAAAAAGACTAGGTTGAAGACAGATCATCTTGACTAAAGTCAGTGTGCGTACTAACAGGTGACACTGATTTGGTGGCACACAAAGAAACATGAGGTTTGATAGTGACTTGACAGCACTTTATCAATCAATCAAAGAATCTTCCTAGATTTATGTCAGACTGACTGATTTATAATTCCCTGGGTCCTCCTTTTGCAGATATTAAACAGAAGAGAAATCAGGGAAGAGCTGGAAGAGGGCAGAACAGAGAGAGAGACACTGCTGAGTTTTTGCTGCTACTGAGTTTTAACTGCTGCTGATAGTTTCCTTGAGTGCTGGTGAGCAATTACTGATTCTTTTCTGAGCTCATTATGTCTAACTGGAACATTCTGTTGTATTATTTTTAATTGCAGTATTCCTCAATACAATTGAGATAGATGAAGGGGAGATATCAAGAACTTAGTTTCTGAAGAGTAAATTCATTTAGCAAGCAAATAAGGAGACAAATAAATCTAGCGATGAAGTTTGAATCAGAAGTCAAAAGGGAAGTGCCTTTTGCCTCTTTATTTTTCTAATGTTTTTATTTCAATCCAGACTAATCTTTATTAAGAAAATCAGCTTCTTGGGGTTTGGAACCACAACAAGAAACCACAGAAAATGTGTGTGGAAGTTTCCTAGGGAATTGACAAGGAAAGCTGCAAGCAATATGGACAATAAGAGAAGCATCATTATCTGCAATGTATATGTAATATTCCCTTCTGCCTGAAGAGGACTCAAACCATATCTGGTGCAAATACAACCTTATTTTCTCACTGGAGGAGAAAATGAAAGGATTTAAGGAGAGTGTTGCTATTCTATTCTACTGAAATACATCAGGGCAGATGTAAGATTTCTGGACAGGATGTGCTCAAGTGCCCAGGATAGAAAAGTAAAAAGAATAGCTCAAGGTAGCCAGGTCAGTAAACAGACACTGCAAATATCACAGGAATGCTATTTTATTAATACAAGGTATAACAGAATCTTGAAAGAATGACAAGAGTTTCCCATAACCAATTTGGTATTTCCTAATACCAAACAGAATCAAGAGGTTATTTTGGGTTTTTTTCTCATACTTCCCTTTCCCAGGACTAAATTATCCTGTCTCTTCCCTTAACTGCTCCTGAATTCCTTCATTTGCATCATCTCCCCAACAGAATCATTCTCACTTATTCAAATTGTTATGGAAAACACCGCAGACCCACTCCCTGCACCCTTGCTGACCACTGTCATCATTTTAAGTCACCATTGTCATCATTTTAAGTTGTGGAGTGTAGATATTTGTCACTCTCTCTCTCATGACCTGATTCAGGGTAGCCATTCCAATGAATAGGTTATTCCAAAAGTCATTTCCTGCATCCAGAATCCATTCTTTTTCATATTCTTTCTTCCTCTATCAACCCCTGAAGATAGGCTAAACTAGGAAACAAAAGTTACAAATACCAATTACAGTATCAGAATTTTGCAAGTCTAAATGTGCTTCCCTCTTCCTTCCCTTTATCATCATAAGAACTAGGGAGGGTCATTCTGAGGCCCTTTCTGAAATTACATTTCTGCCCTGGACTCAGATTTATCTTACTGCCATCGTGATTGCAGCTCTTCCCTCTGTTCCTCAGTGTTTTATTCCTGCCTTCTACATCTCCATCCACCAAAATCAGGGCCAAGGAGGAAAGCAGTTTTTGAATGTAAGTGGCCTGTCAAATTTCCTAAAGAGCCTCTGGAGTGATTGGGCACTTGCTATGGGAGAAGGAAGGGCTGAATCAGAAAGAGGTGTAAAGCAGGGATCAGTCTTGAATCACTATGTAGTCTTAAACATAGTAAATTCAACCTCTCTGAGTCTTATTTCAGAGCTGTAGGTGTTCAACAGTCCAGTTTGGGCAGATTTTGTAAATATTCAACATCAAAAAATCTGTTACCTTGAATCTCACCGTCTGTGTCTGGTCTTTGCAATGACATTCATCTGCCCAAACTCACAATTTTTTTCCTTGGAGTAACTCTGAAAGATCCAGCAATGCTTTGGACCCAGAAGCAGGGGCAGCAGCAGACCAAGTGACAATGGATGTCATTTCTATGCCAACAGGATGGTGTGGAGAACAAGGTGTGGAATTTGTCAGCAACAGTGCTCCAGCAGATGAAAAACTTGGCATTGGCACAACCCTCAGCACCAGCTCCCCCAGCAATCCCAGCCCCTTTGCTAAAGCCAGGGATGCAGCCAGTATTACAAAAAACTCATGGAAATTTGCCTGAAAGATTTGTAGGAGAAGCAGACAAGATGAGGACATCCATTGCACAATGTAAATTATGGGTACTTGCGCTCTTGAGTTTCCAACAGACCAATCTCAAGTCTCCTTTGTATTGAGCCTTCTAACAGCATCGGCAGCTCAATGAGTGTTTCCAATAATAGAAACAGATGATCCACTTTTAGATAATTATCAGAACTTCATGGTCAACTACAGAAAGCATTTTGGAGACCCAATCAGGGAGGTAACAGCCACCTCTGCATGCATCAACTTACCCAAGACAATAGAAGAGTGAGGGTTTACATAGTGGAGTTCAAGCTGATCACAGTAGACCTGGTGTGGAATACATTTGCTCTAATCACCCAGTTTATGCAAGGATTAAATGACTAAATTAATGAGATAAGGAGTTCCACAGGGTCTAGATCAGTTTTGTATTATCATTGATTCACACTTGGAGAGATACAGAGCAGCTTTGGCCACTATAGACAACAGATGCTGCAAGCGAACCAAGCAGCCTTCCTTCCCTTAATGCCTTCAGAGACTGTAGAGGGGGGAGAGGAGCGCATGAAAATTGGAGTGGCTAGCAAATCACAAGCAGCAGAAGAGACAGAGACACAGAGATATTTAGCACATGCTTTTATTGCAGTGCTGCTGGACATATATTAAGAAAATGCCCAGAAAGAGCCCACAGAGGACAGGAGGAAGCCTCCAAACAAGATGCCAGGAAGAGACACCAAGTATGGACAGCTAAGAGCCATGGAAATGAGCACAGCCCCTCTTCCAAGAGCTCACAGGAGGGGCCACCCAGGCACTAAACAGAATCAGATGGGCATATAGGTTACTTCCCAATTGGGGGGAGTATTTTTCCACCTTTTTATTTATTTATTAAATTTATGTGCCGCCGAAATCCAAAGACTCTTGGACCTTTTGAATGTCCAAGTTAGCTTGTCCTCTGCTCCTGCCACAAAAGGTGAGGCTGAGAAAACTAACCAATTGCTACAGTAGTATCTAAGATGCTACTGCACCTATGCCTACAATACTTGGCCTTCTCTACTTCTATTCACCAAATTCTCAAACAATGCAAACTGCACAAGGCAATTAATATGACCCCCTTTCAAGTCTTGTGCAGAGTACATCAAAGAATTCTACCAGACAACCCCAAGATGATGGTTTCAATTCAAAAAGCCCTGTCTCAGAGCTGCAGGTGTTCAACAGTCAGTCTGGAAAGATTTTGTAAATATGCAAGACTGATAAATCTGTTAACTTGAATTTCGCCATCTGGGCCAGGTTTTTGGGCCTGACAAGTCCTGTGAACTGGAGTTCCACAGATATAACTGATTCAGAAATCTGTACTTTAATGGTCAAGTATGGTTAGATTCTCTCTAAAACTATAAAAATATAACCTAATTCTATCCTTTTATGTTTCTCTGCTGAAGACAGCAATCTCTTAATTGCTCCTATTTTCATGCATTTCTTGGAGCTGGAATCTGAGGAGGTCATAGAGAAAGGGAGGTATGGGTGATGAGAAATTGTTGTATAAGACCTCCTCCTCTTATTATTTCCTGTCCTGCAGTTGCCCATCAAGTAACACACAACCTTGAAACAGTTCTTTTGGTGGTGTCTTGTCTCACTAATTCATCAGCAAATCCTTCCTGAAATAGGTCAAAGCACAAACACTTACCCCATATATCTGGCATACAACTGGAAATCCAGTATACACTCACAAACTGTGGTTTTGTGAGTGTCCCTGCTTCAGCTTACACATCTTCTGATTTGTTGTCCTCTTGGCTAAAGCGTGAAAAATATCTCTAAATATCTGCATTAAAGGTAAAAGTTTCCCCTGCTAGTCATGTCGGACTCTAGGAAACAGTGCTCATCTCCGTTTCCTAGCTGAAGAGTTGTGTTGTCTAAAGACACTTCCATGGTCATGACTACATGCCAATATATTCTGATAATTATCCAACAATGGATCATTTCTCTCAATGAGGGCATAGCCCATTTAACAGCCTCTTCTTTCAGCAGACTAAGAATAAAGGCAAACTTAGAGTAATCTGTAGGAAATTTTGCCAGCCAATCAACCATTATTGAGTCAGGAGAAATTGACTCCTGGCTTCTCCAAACATTTCCAGCTTCCATGAAAACAAAGTAATACTGAGTGGGCTGCAAGCTGTTTAGCCCGGCTATAGAAAACCTTATAAGTTTCTTCCATATCCTCTCACTATTAATGTTGTAACAACACTTTGCAACTTCTTCAGGGAGTAGGGTCACCTGGGGATTCTATGTCAACTCCAACTAAAATCAAATGCCTCTATAATGAGAGTGTGGCTTTCAAATTTGATGTATTTATTTCCTGACCAGGCCAGGAAACAAACTCCACATGAGTTATAGAAATCGGATTGTTTTGTTGTAATGTATAACAAAAGCTCAAAAACAATCAGATTTCATTTTGCCCAATACAAGCAAATACAAGCAAAACCAAATAAGGGTTATTTTGAGTTTTATTCTCATACTTCTCTCAGGACTAAGTTTTGGTTTCTCGTAATAGTTCCCAAGTTCCTTCATCAAGGTTATCTCCACATTCTCCTACAAAAGAGAAAACTAACCCTTTGACAGAGGGAAACATGTAGAAGAATGTGTCCAAAGAGGCAAGAGAATCAAGGAAGCACTTGGTACAAGTGGAACTCAGGAACCAATACCACCCATTCCCTTTAGGATGATGAATTTGAGCAAATCACACCACAGAACAGAATAGAGAAAACCTTTACAGACCCCTATGTAAATACGAAATCAAAGAATCATCCTGAGAAAGAGAATACTAACTTGCTCTCCAATCTGTTGTCTAGATCATGGTCACTAGATCCTGAAGCCCAACATTGCCCAACAGATACTGGCTGTGAAATCTTACACCAGTATGAAGTCATTACATCTCCAACAGCATAATGATTTTCTCAGAATTTTCTGTATAAATGGAGTCCAGAAGTCCAAAAATGCAGCTTCAGAATGGGAAAATATCCATAACAGTTTACTAAGTATTGTATTACACATATATGCATATTCTACACATACAGATACATGTATAGGAATTTCACCAAGATGAATATTCAAGATAATTAATTTCAAGACTATTAAATTTGCCCCAAAAGATGTTTAAAGAATGTCATCTGTCAAGATTTAAAACAAAATTCCCTTATATATTTTATTCATGTATGAAATAATTACCTGTGAAATATTACATGGAATAAGAAACCCCATGATAAGTGAGCTATTTTCCTTTCTAAAACGATGTTTTAATACAAATTTTTTATCATAAAGGTTTTTTTACATTGCATTACACACAGCTTCTCTATTATGTCAGACCATTCAAATTTAAAAATATTATTCATCCTGATTTTCATTTTGCCTTTTAAAAAATTGATAAAATCCTGACTATGATAGAATGTTACCCAGTTTGTTCTTTAAACTTGTATGTTTTATCAGAGACCATCACAAGAAATAAAAAATAAAAATCTTATATTTGGTTTTGGACCATAAATGTTAATCATTTGATTACATTTGATTTGAAATCTTACCAAACCTTTTTTCATGGTATCTCAAACAAATGGTTGTCCAAACTTTTCTTGAAAACCTCTACTGATTGAGTACCGGTGATTTCGGGTTGGCAGGCTGATCCTGTTTGAAGTGGAAGATTGTTCCACTTCAAATGAGAAATTATCATAAAATTTGTCTGGTAGTCAACTATTAACTTTGCTGCTAAAGGCAAGTAAATACTCAGCTTTTAATATTTTATACTTTCCATTGTTGTACTGGTACCCATTTTTTGTTTTGTCACTGCTGTCATTAAATCCTCCATCTAAAATTCTAAATATTGTATTTCTTGATTTTTCATTTAGCCCTGTAACTTACTAAATAGTTTTAAAAGCCTCTTATTCTATATGGAATTCTCTTTTCCAATTTCAAGTGGGCTATTCTGTCCTAATTAGAAAATCTATCTATATCATCAGAGAGGTTCATGAAAAGATACCCAGAATGTGCTAAATATCTTTTCTACGACAACTGGATCATAACCTGAGTAAACCCATTAATATAGCAGTCCAGAGTCACTTTTTGCAAAATGGGCAGACTTATAAATATGATAAATAAGCAACCAAAACATGTTTACCTTAATTTTATATATTTTGCATGATTTAATTTCTATAAATTTTATTGAATCTTCCAGAATAAATGGAAAATGCCTTGGGTATACTGCTTGACAATATGATTTTAGGTATGGGTTTCCCCTTCCTCCCATACATTGTGATCTCTCCCTCTGGGTATGTGTGTGTGTGTCTTTCTGTGTCTACATATCTATAAATTTCAATTAATTCTAGATTTTGATGACTTAAAGAGCTTCAATTTTTCTCTTACAAATTATGTCTTTATTTAAGATACCTACTGAGAGGGTCCAGAAAGAAAGGCCAATTAAGGATAGCATTGGCCTTGGCTATTAAAGAAAATTCTATTCTGATTTTTAAATTCTTGATTTTTCCTCTTATTTGTCTATAATTAATATCTAATAACCAGTTTAGTGTGGTGGTTAAACTGCCATGCTACAAACAGGGAGACTGTGAGTTCTAGTCCTGCCTTAGGCACAAAGCCACGTGGGTAACATTGGCCAGTCATTTTCTCTCAGTCCTAGGAAGAAGGCAATGGCAAATGCTTTTGAAATCTTGTAAAGGAAATTAAAAGAACTAATTCAGACAATTCATGTTCAGGCATCAATACTGATTCAAAGGGACCCTCCACCCATTTTTGTCTTTTAATTCTACAGTGTTAGATTTTTTTTTTTTTGCATTTTGTGGGTACTATGGTTACAAATTAAATTTCTAATAATTGACATGATCATCACTTCTTTGCTGCAGGGTTCTTGCACCTGAACACATACTGGCATTATAGTGGCCATTGATGTTACACTTGCCACTACACATTTGCCAACTGTTCTCATCAAGAATATTCTTGCTCAGTTTTCTCTTTTTAAGCTTTATTTTCATTGATCTGTCTGCTTGCCTCCTCTCACTGAATTTTAGCTCCAATTTTGGTTCCTCTTTCTCCCCTCCCTTTCTCTCCCATGGATGGAGCACCACTGACTTCATGTCACTGGGGAAGACAACCAAAAATCAGCCCTCTCTTTCCTTCTTTCACTCTATTTAAAAAAATGTACAGTGGTACCTCACAGGACGAGTAACTCACAAGACGAGAAATTCGCGAGCAAAACAATTTAATCAAACATATTCTGCTAGATGAGCCGTGACTCACGAGACAAGGAAACTTCGTGCCAAACCTTCTGCATCATCAGTAAGCACGCTCTGTATTTCCCGTTCAGGCAACTCCGCACGAGAGTTCTGCTGACGCAGCAAGCGCGCGCAGGCATTCTGTCAACTCATACCTCGTGCTTTACTCCATTGTTTCAGACAGCAACCCCGTGCAAGAGTTCTGCTGATGCAGCAAGTACGTGCATGCGTTCTGCCTACGCTGCTGCATGACGGCAGGTCAACGTTCCTGATCGCAATGAGCACCGCGCAATCAGCTCACATAGGAAATCTCACAACGGAGCTCTCCTCTCTCGCTGCGTAAACAGATTAAATTAAGTGAAAGGCATTCAAGAGAGAGAACTCCCTGAGACTTCAGACTCCCGATTCAATCTCCAGGAAGTCCCC
>JANHZU010006250.1:0-29033 GCA_032468055.1 Acrochordus granulatus | reverse complement strand
AGTGGGTTGCCATTTCCTTCTCCAGTGGAGTCCTGTAGCTCATTTTCCACTAGATGTCCAGGATCCCCAATAACATCCAGCGCGGTCCTTGTTTACCCGGGCAATGACCGAGCCGGTATGGATTTCTGTAATTATTTCTCATATTTTTATAGGTGGGAGACACTCTTCATCTGGCTCCTCTGATGAGACCTGTCCAGTATGGTTGAAACTCTGGCCGAGCTCTGCATCTTCATTAGAGCACACGAGCCCGCCAACCACAGCAAGGTGGTGCCTCCCTGGGGGGATTTTTCTTCTAGCAACGAAGTAATCTTCAGCTAGGAGGACTACTTTAGTTGTTATGCCTGGGTAGATTTGGACCAGTTTTTGTTTTTTTTTCTAGTTTGATGCACTTTTTGCTATTGGCCTTGATTGGCACTGAGTCTCCTGCTTCTTTGAACCTGTTTTCAGCATCAATTTATGGGGCAAAATTGCTCTTTCTTGGCCTCCCTCTCCACATACATGCATGTACCCTGCATCTTCTTTCCCAGGCTTCCCTGTACTCACACATGCACACATTCCCCCACCATTTTTCTCTGGCCTTCCTGTGCTCACACACCCATACATTCTGTGCTCTCTTTCCCCAGCCTTCCTGGGCTTGCACAACACTTTAGCAGCTCCCTCCCCAACTCACCCTCAGCCTGCACCAAACTACCCAGGGCATGTTCCACCCCCCTATGGTACTCCCATACTCCTTACCTGGGACTCCCTCTGGTTCCCATTTAACAAACCATGTGTCTCAGGGACTGTCTGGATTATGTGACTTCAAATTTTATAATTACATTACTTAGCAACAGTAATCCTGGTCCCAATTGCCATCAGAATTCAAGGAGTCACTCTCTCTCAGCCCAATCCATCTTACAGGATTGTTGTGGGGAAAAGAAGAGGAAGAAGTATTGGATACATTCACCACCTTGAGTTATTTGTAAAAATAATAAAGGTGGTATACAAATAAATACAGACATACCAGTTTGTTTAGTGATGACTTTTCAGTACCTTGGCCTTGAGTACATTAAGAGCTCTATATTTACTGACTTCATCTCTCTTTTATTTCTTCTCTGGCTTCCCATTCTCAGTGTTGTCTTCCTTGATAGTAGTAGATATAAAAAATTTAGATTCGTTTTTCCCTTATCTAAATCGTATTGAAGCATTGTCTTATCATGCAGTAATTCTGGTATTCATTTGGGCATTTTTCAGTAATAGTGAAGTACATTATTTCCATATCTTTTGAAGAATAATTGTATTTCACATTCAGAAATATTTGGTCTATGACTTTTTTTCCTGAATCTCTTGTTCCCCTGAACCTTGTACTAAAGGTTTAGATATTGCAGCATGGAAAATAATATGTATAGGCTTACTTATTGAATAAATTATCTTTTTCTAGGATAAAATGGTTAACTTTTTCAGATTGGATCAATTATTTCTTATATTTCTGTATCAGAAATTTTGAAAGAATTCTGAAAACAGTGTGTCCTTCAGATTTAACAAAAGACAACATATTTTACAGTTGCCATACGTTCATATTTGGCTCCTGTTAGTTTACATTCAGATTCTCAAGCTAATTAGGCAAATACTGTATAAAAGTAAGGACAGTTTGATGCTTTTTTTGTGTGTGTATGCCTTTGTCAGTATTGACTCCTGGTGGATTAGCTGGACAAATCTATATAGTTTTCTTGACAAGATTTTGAGAAGTCATTTGCCATTGCCATTTTCCTAGGGCTGAGAGAGTGACTGGCCTAAAGTCATCCACCTGAATTTGTATCTATAGCAGTCTCCCAGTTCCTAACTCAGTGCCTTTAATTACTACAAATCACTCTTATTTGATGCTTACAAATGCATATATAGCAAGTATAGATTAGATTTTTGCAACTTTTCTACCAGTATGATAAAACAGAATCATTTCCTTACCAAAGCAGGCTTATTTTTTCCTATCATGTTTTTGTTGCTTGTCAAAATTTCATCTGATTCATAACAATTTCTGCATAATTTTCAAATAGCGAAAAATCCTGTATGTTCCTGGGAAAATCCAGGTTTTTCAAGGTCCATATGAAGCTTTTAAGCCTCCACTTCTGCAACCTGATTTAGTAGTAGTGGTTCATTGTTCACTGTTACTTGTGTAGTATATATTGATTATATCATTTGCATTCCTTATTTTCAGCCCACTATTTTCTTTGTAGTGCCTTCTCCTGGTACCTTGACGACAGATAGTCCTACATCATTTGGAGCTGCAAAAGAAGTTGTAGCTATTAAAGACTATTGTCCAAACAACTTTACTACATTGAAGTTTTCCAAGGGAGACCATCTCTATGTCTTAGATACCTCAGGAGATGAGTGGTGGTATGCACATAATACCACAGAAATGGGCTATATCCCATCCTCCTATGTGCAGCCAATAAACTATTGGAACTCTTCATTATCTGACAGTGGAATGATAGACAATCTCCTTGAAAGTTCTGATGAAGGAGCTAAAGAGTTGGATCTGCTTGGAGACTGGTCAGATATAAAATGGAACTTAGCTAAAAACAATCCTTTTTTGAACAATACTCAAACTACTAATCCTTTTCTGAATGGAAATATGAAAGGAATGTCAGAAAAAAGCAAAGAGAATTCCCCACAAATCACAGTCGATTTGTTACTGTTTGATACAGTGCCTACATTTACAGGATCAAGTTCAGCAGCAAATAGCAATGGAGGTAATAATCTTGATAAAGTGCCATTAGTGAATGAATTTAACTTTGAGCAACCAGGCAGACGAGACAATCCTTTTTTCAGAAGCAAACGCTCATACAGTTTATCAGAACTCTCTGTACTTCAAGCAAAATCAGAAAGTCCATCTTCATCAGGTTTCTTCACTGGATTGAAATCTCCTACCCCGGAGCAATTCCAGAGTAGAGAAGATTTCAGAGTTGCATGGCTAAGTCATCGGAAATTAGCAAGATCATGCCATGACTTGGATCTGCTGGGTCAAAACCCTGGTTGGGGTCAGACACAACCTGTGGAAGCTAACATAGTTTGCAAACTGGATAATTCAGGTGGTGCAGTTCAGCTTCCAGATACAAATATTAATATTTATATTCCTGAAGGACATGTGGCTGATGGAGATACACAACAGATCTCAATGAAAGCGCTTTTGGATCCGCCACTGGAACTCAACAATGATAAATGCAGTACTATAAGTCCTGTGCTAGAAATTAAGCTGAGCAACATGGAAATCAGAACACCCATTATATTGGAAATGAAAATTTCAGCAGAAGTTAACAATGACATTGTGAGCAAGAATTTAGTAGGAGTAGAATGCCTGCGGAGTGATGTAAAGGAAGGCCCATATACTCCAATGGAACTTAATTACTGTTACGGAGGCACAATCAAGGTCCAACTGAAAAACCTGGAACCCTGCATATATATAGCTGTTGTGGTCCAAGGACACAACATTTCATATCCTTACACAGTTTGGGATTATATCAGTAAAAAAATTACAGTTGGGGTCTATGGTCCAAAATACATACATCCTTCTTTTAAAACTGTGGTTGCTATCTTTGGGCATGACTGTGCTCCAAAGAGTCTTCTAGTGAATGAAGTTACACGTCAAGTTCACTGTGCAGCTCCTGTAGTGCTGCATTTGTGGGGAAAACATCAATTCTCCTTAGTAAGGCCACAAGACCTAAAACTTTGTATGTTTTCAAATATGCCTAATTATGAGGTGAAAGCTAGTGACCAGGCCAAAATGGTGAGTGGATTCCAAATGAAGCTTGGCAAAGTCAGTCAACTCATTTTCCCCATCATATCTCATGATCCTAACGAACTGTCTGATTTTACCTTAAGAATACAAGTCAAAGACAACAAAGATATTATACTGAGTCAATTCTGTGTGCAAACACCTCAGCCACCTCTTAAAAGTGCTGCTAGGTCCACTGGACAACGAAGGTTTTTGAAGAAAAATGAGATTGGGAAAATAATTTTGTCCCCTCTTATGACCACCAGCAAATATCCAGTTTTCCAAGATCGGACTATAGCTGGTTTAAAATATGGCAAAATGCTGAAAACAGTAGTGAGACAAAATAAGAACCATTATCTATTGGAGTATAAGAAAGGAGATGTTATAGCTTTGCTAAGTGAGGAGAAAATCAAATTGAAAGGTCAGCTCTGGACCAAGGAATGGTATATTGGATACTATCATGGTAAAATTGGCCTAGTCCATACTAAAAATGTTTTAATTGTTGGAAAAGTCAAACCAAATTATTTCTTTGGACCTAAGCTTACCACAAATATGTTGCTGGAGCAGATCCTGAGACCTTGCAAATTTCTTACCTATATCTATGCTTCAGTAAGGACTTTGCTCATGGAAAATATTAGCAGCTGGCGTGCATTTGCAGATGCTCTGGGATATGGGAACTTGCCACTTGCTTTTTTCTGTCGAGCAGAGCTGGACAGTGAGCCAGAATGTGTTGCTTCTGTGTTGGAGAAATTGAAGGAGGACTGTAACAATTCAGAAACTAAAGATAAAAAATCTTTCCAGAAAGAATTGATGGCGGTAAGTATTCTCACTACCCATTCTTTTAGTTTTTGGCTAGGCTAAGTGTGCAGTTAAATTAATGGGAAATGGTACCTGGGTTTTGGCAGTACCTGTATAGCATGTAATCATGAATAAAGATACAAGTTCTAGTAACCATGGCAGAAACCTACTGCTTGCTTCAAAAACAATTCAGCTAAAAAGACAGCTTTTTTAAAAATAACATTTATATTCAACTTTTGGTTATACTTTTCCTGATACAAGTAGTCCTCAGTTTACTACTGATCACTTAGTAACTTTTCAAAGTTACAACAGACCCCCCCCCAAAAGCTATATACAACCCTGCTTCAAAGTTATGGTCACTGAAGCACCCCCATGATCATTCACTCTTACAACCAACTGCAGGGAGATGGTTATTTCCCCCATCCCTCAGCACTATACATTAGGGTCTTACAGCCCTGTCACGGAAGCAGCTTCCATTTCAGCACTGCCGCAATTCCTTGTACTAAAATGGCCCTCTGGGATGGAGCCCAAAAACAAAGCAGTCAGGTCTGCTTCCCTAACACAGTCTGTATATGACTGGAAAACTCCAAAGCAGCTATTTTATTTTGGCCACAATTCCTTACAGCTGTGCTGAAATGGCTGCTTCTGGAACCATCTGAGCAGTCAGAGATGCTGAGGGATGGAGTGGCTTGTCCTCCTTCCCCAACATAAGGCACAGAGCTCCAAAGATCTTCAAAGATATGCATGATGGGTGATTCGGCAGCAGGGGGAGAATGTCCAAGCCCTGAGGAAATTCAGTGCAGGGAGGAGGCCTGCAGTAACTTGGTGTGGGAATGCAGGCTCAAGGGCTATGAGGACCCCAAGGGACAAAAAGAGAAGCATGGGTTGTCTTGGGATGGGGGAAGCCCGGGATAGTCATTTAACAACTGCATCAAGGAGAGTAGAGGGTAGGGGTTGTTAAAGCAAAGCAATCTCACTTAATGATTGTCACCACATGCAACTTTGATGGGCAGGCTGCGTTACAATCATAGATCAAGGAGTACCTGTGCTTGTCCTAAAATATACCAGTAATCCTTTCAACAGTATCTTCAACAAGAAGTTGACTGACTAACAAATTGAAAAGTATGTCAATTTTTATAGTCCAGGTTGATGCCTGGCACCTACATGGATGAGTAATTATGAATGGTACTAAATTGGACAGTCGCTAAAAGCTGACTACTTGTCCTATGGCTGGATAACAATCCTACTTCTGAAGAGTATAGAATATAGTTTATGACATGACAGAATTGTGTTCACCGTATGCCTAAGGGATGTAATCAGTTTCCTGAAGTGTTTCATGTTGCTGATTTGGAAAGAAAACTAGCGCTTGTTTTTAAGTAGTGCTTTCATCCCTGAAAGTATTTTCTATATATGCCTAGCACTTTGTGTACAGTATAACAAACAGCTGTTCAAGGCACATTTTCCCCAGCCCGTCATTTTAATCCAAACTGCCTCAACTCTTGCTGGTGCAAGAGGTTTTTTTAGCTTACACAGCAGCAATATGAGTTGCAAAGCTTCAATTCTCTGTGTTTATTTTGTATGTTTGTGTATAGTTAGTGAAGTATATAAATTGGCTATATAAATTAAATCGGCAGATTCTTGCTCAGCAGCCCTTTTCAAAATAATCCAGAACCCTTGGGGGAAGCTTCTGAAGGCATAATTTATGACTTTGTCATTTTTTGCTAGATAAAGTCATTTTCCCATTAGACACAAGAATCTATGATGGGGAGTGAGGCAGCGTTTTGCATCACATTCTGAGATTCTTTGGAATCTGTAGAGATTGAGCAAGCAGATAGGACCTTCTGTAATTTGAATGTTCCCACCTGCAGGCTCAGTCTGTGTCTCTCCTGCTTTCTTGGGGTGGCCAAGCTTGAGCGGCTAGTTCCAAACATTACCATAGCTTTCCTTTGCAGGATCATAATGTTGCTTAGTTTAAAATGGTCAGTGACGCATCATATATTGAAAAGTTTTTCTTTGGAGCCAGCTGTTTTTGAGAATGTGCTATCCATTTACAACTTTCCCAACCTTTCAAAGTAACTTTAAGAAGGTTGTAGAAAATCCTCTACAAAGGAACCTAGCCAAAATGGATTAATAGAATCCTTTCTCTAATAGAATCTGCCCATTTTAATAGATGACTAAGACCATTTTAATAGATGACTAAGATTGCAGAACCTCCCTCTTTACAAGTTCATAGGATATAGACTAGTTGACAAGTCTTCTCAGTTGCAGAAGTGCTTTATGGAATCTCTCCCCAATCACCACTCACAGATACAGATGGCTTTGACCTTGCTGATATTTCATAGAGATGTCAAAGCTATTTTGTTACAGGATATGTTAGTTAATTAAGGAATAGGGTCCTGTAAGGCTTACTGACATTATTTTAATTGTTTATATTTAGTTTCCATTTTTGTTTTGACTTGATAGTCTTTCTGAACTGGAGTAGATTATAAATCTTATTAAATAAATTAGCTATTATATCACAATGCAGAATAGCCTCGGATCAAATATTGTCCATGGTGAACAGTAACTCTGAGCAAGCAAAGCATGCAATCTGCATATTAGAAGCAAGAATCTATTTGCTTTGCTAATCAGAAGTGCCTTATGGAAATTAGGGCACAGCCCTAATATCTAGAATGTCAGTCATGTACTATTTTTTTAATAGTATGTACTATTAAAAAAAGAATAAAATATTAATTCTCACATGGGAAAAAGAGCCAATCTGAAATACAATACTATAATTTTAGAAAGCAAAGAATAATTCTGAGCAGAATTATTCAGAGTGATGAGAAGACTTGACAAAAAGCAGTGGGATTAAATTACAAGAAAGTAGCTTTTTGATGAAGATCAAGGAAAAATACCTAATCATGGGAGCAGTTCAGTGATGGAACAGTCTGTGTCAAGAAATGGTGGAATCTCTTTTGCTTGGAGGTATTCAGCCAGAGAAATGCTTTAACAGTGAGTTACTGCAGTGGCAGATTGGATGATCTCCAAGGTTCTAACAGCCCCTACATGCTCTCTTTCTGTAAATTATTAGTACAGAAAGACAAACACCACTAATATAATAATATTAATAATACTATTAATAATATCACTTAATAATTATTATTAATAATTATATTATTAATAATATCACTTAATAATAATAATGAATCTCATGCTTGAACTACAGCAACAGAAGAATACATTTTGTTTAAAAGAAATATAAACAAAAAGGGGGAGAATTGCAGGATATGTTAACATACAAATGAATAAGTGTGCTAATATTGTAGATAGTATTTGGGTTACAACAAATGGACAAACAAAGCAACATTAGTGTCTATAATTGTCCACTTTATTGAGGAAATGTGGATGATGTTCTGTAAGAACAAAATAGCAGATCTTTCAAAAAGGCATAACATTCTAATAGGATTTTAAATGATCCCACTATGTATTGAAAGACAAACTGCTAAGCATAGTCCTTCCTGGCAATTTCTGACTTGTCTTTTCCATGCAGAAGATAAAAGAAGAAATAAGGAAGTCCTTATCTTGATCCTAACTAATATAAAAAAGCATACCTGAAGAAAATGAAGATGTAATGCAGAAACTAATGTGGTGTATTAATCAAACATCTTGGACAAAAGTAGATTTTAATAAATTTAGTAGAATTAAAAAAAGAATAGGAATTTGCATTTTTGCAGTACAGTTGCAAAATGCTGCTGAATCATTCCCACCTTTTCACATGTGATTTAATTACCAAATTAAATATTTGATAATTATTCTATTCCTGTGCCTTTTTTCCCAGAGCTCTAAGTGGTATATAGGGCACACTATAATCACACATTTCCAATTAGATTGGGCTGAGATACAGAGAGTGGGCCAAAGTTAGCCAGTGAGTTTCCATGGCTGAGAATGAATTTGAACCTGGATCTGGTCCTAATCCAAGTTCAGCATCCTAACTGACTCAGCTAAAATAAGTTTGGCATACAGAGCAGCGAAAGAATCCCAGTGGCCATTTTAAATATTCCACTTTTCTCCTTCCAATTCTCTACTAGCCTTTGTTCAGAGAGGTCACCACCACTACCCAAAAGGCAAAGAATTGGACATATATAGGACAGAAGATTCCATCCCAAAGAATTAACAAGAATTCATTATTTGATGGGGAAACAGTGGAAAGAGAAGGCAGACAGATCAATGAATGTGCCAGGCTACTGTCAGCAGAATAGCTGTTTAATTGCTCTGCCAGTCACCTTTTTACAACTTTATTGTTGCTTCTCATAATAAATTTTGGTCATAAACTTGTCTTGCAGTAGATGTGCTATCCTTTTTATTTGTATTATGAAATGTGTCTTGAGACATGTTTTTATCAGATTTAGAACATTAGAATCATCCTAGATGGAAGTTTGTTTTGTTTTGTGTATGGAATTTGAAAAATAATTCATACTAATTTTTTTAAATAACATTATTTGAAAGTTCTGGAGTGAAATTTTGATTGTGCATCCAGCAATGTGGGCTATGTTTAACTGTAAGCTGCTTCAACTTTTGTTTAATAGGAAGAAATGTTTTAAATATAAAAAATCCAGGTCTATTAGAGAAATATAGATTCAATATCTATGGCAGCAAGAAATGTGTCAGTTTTTACCTGTATAGCCTGGACCCACCTGATCCAAAGTGTAAACTATGATAGCTGCAAGTGATCTTGCCCCAGTATATGATTCCACTATAAGCCCAACGCCTGGCCATCTAGCCACTGTTTCAGTACCTTCAATGAAGGAGAGTGCACTACTTCCTGAGACAATTGAACAGTACTCCCATTAGGAAATGTTCTCTGATGTGTATCCAAAATCTACTTCTTCATAATTTAAAAACACTGTTTGTTGTCCTCTCTTCTAGAACAACTTTGAAAAATTTTACCTAGACTTTGGCTTTTTCAATCTACATTATGCTGGGTGGCTTATTAAACTTTATCAATTAGCCATCTTTCATAAGATAGAACTTATATATTATTTTTCAATAATGCATGACTGCCATTCTTAAGACCATCCATATCCCTTGCTAGGTATATAAAATAAAATGTATATAAACAAAACATGTATGGGTGTATCTTGCCAATTACCAAATTTCAATACTTCTCCAAAACATCATTGACTGATCTAGTATTTTCTCTTTTCTCAGGCATTATTGAAAATGGACTGTCAAGGCTTGGTTGTCAGGCTAATTCAGGATTTTGTTCTTCTGACTACAGCTGTAGAAGTATCTCAACGCTGGAGAGAACTTGCTGAGAAATTGGCCAAAGTTTCTAAGCAACAACTGGATGCCTATGAAGCCCCCCATCGGGACAAGAATGGTGCAGTAGATAGTGAGGTAAAAAAATATATCACATGGTATGTTCAGGCCATACTGGAAGACTGAATTAACTCAGTAATTTAGAAAAGAAGCTTCATACTGTTCAACTGATTCTTCCCTTCTTAAATAAAAATAGCCGACCTAAAGGATTAAACAATTTAATATTTATTTATACATTTATTTATTTATAAAAGTAACATAATAGAGCCAGTTTGGTCCAGTACTAAAGGTACCAGGCTAGAAACCAAGAGACCATGAGTTCTAATCCTGCTTTAGTCACGAAAGCCAGTTAGGTGATCTTGTGTCAGTCACTCTCAGCCCAACTCACTTCACAGGGTTGTTGTGAGAAAAAATTGAGGAAGAAAGAGTTTTAGATATGTTTACCACCTTGAGTTGTTTTATAAAAGTAATAAAGGCAGGATACAAAGAAATACATCCCCCAAATGCTCTTTCCCAGAGCTATGTTTTTCACATCCCTGCAGTAGTTCATTGGGGAGCTAGTAGTCTGTATAGATGAAGGCCAGCTGTTCCACAGGAGGAGAACCATAATTGAGAAGGCTACAAAGCTTCCTGCAGGTGGAACTCCCTTAGTGTCAAAATCCTTAAAAGTCTTCTCTCCCTAATCATTATAGGATGGGCAGATGCATTTCAAAACAGGCAGTCTTGAAGATAGCCAGGCTACGTAGGGCTTTAAAATGGTAATAACCATGACTTTGAAGTACTGTTGGAAGCTGATTGGCAGTTAATGTATCTCCTAGAGCAGAAGTGTTACAGATGCAAATCTAGGTGCGATAATCACTACTAGACTGCTATTTAAGTTTCTGAATAAATGGCAGTCCCATTTATCAAGTATAATAAGAAACGTGACAGAAACGTGAGTGTGCAACCCTATTGGTTTGGAAATATTGAAAATAATATACAAAATATCATTGTGTAAAGGCTGTCCTGGGCACAATTTCTGTCTTCTCTCAGGCAGGAGCCAAACATTCAATAAATCCCCCAGATGGCAAACCAGCTAAGTATGGGGGACTGTCACCATGCAGAACTACCTATCCACCATCTCTGATTTATTAGGCCTCATTTCCACAGCCACTCTGTCTTAGGGTTCAGCCTAAGTCTGTTCCTCCCCATCTAGATCTAAGTGTGATATCCTATAAATTTTCCTTCCTTCTGTCCTTCCTTCCATCCTTCCTTCCGATCAAATGTATATGCCACCCATCTCACAATTAACTACTCTGGACAGCTTACAATATTATAAATAATCATATAAAATATATTTATTATATCCTGCCTTTATTATTCTTATAAACAACCCAAGGTGGCATAACATACCTTCCTTTACCTATTTTTCTCCACAGTAGCAACTTTGTGAGGTGAGTTGGGCTGAGAGAGAGTAACTGGCCCAAGGTCACTCAGCTCTCTTTTGTGGAAAGTTGAAACATTAAAACATTAAACAACAGAGATAAAAAAATTATGAACAAGCAGGTAAGAGCTGACCCATAAACAGGGTAGAGGTGGGATCTTTAATTAATCTATAAGCCACCTCCAAGATAATATATCCCCATCAGGGCAGGCCTGTTGGCACAGCCATATTTTCAGGCTCTTACAGAAGGAAAAAGGGTGGGGATGGATCTCGCTTGTCGGGGCAGAATATTCCAGAGGACAGGAGCCACAGCAGGAAAGGCTCCTGGATCCTATCAGCTGTAACCTTTTGGCTGATGGGATCTGGAGCATGCCCCTTCTATTGTAATCAGCGAAGCGAGCAAATCCCATTGGGGTTAGATGGTTTTTCAAGTAACTTGGACCCATCCCATAGAGCGTTGAAAAGTAATAACACTTTGAATTGTACCTGGAAACAAAGCGGCAACCAATGCAGTTCATGCCATTGTGTGTAACATGGGCCACCCTAGGGGCCTCTAAGACTGTACATGCATTTTGTGCTACCTGAGGTTTCTAAGTACTCTTCAATGATAGCCCTATGTAGAGTGCATTACAGTAATCCAGGCATGAGATGACTAGATCATGAGTGACTAAGTGTACGGCCTTACGATCTAGGAAGGAGCACAACTGCTGCACAATCCAAAGTTGTGAAAAGGTATTCCTAGCCACAGCTGCCACCTGCTCTTTGAGCAGGAGTTGTGATTCTAGGAGTATCCCCAAATTGCACATGTTCTGTCTGAGGAAGTGTGACCCCACCCAGAACTATAAATGTTAAAGTCCCAGAAACAAGAGTCTCCATGTATCCAAAGATACTCAGGCACTGCAAGAGGGTAGAGACAGCAACACTAGTGTCACCCAGGATGGAGATAAAAAGTTGAGTATAATACTTTATCCCATGAGGATACTTCAAATTATTTCACCCAGTGGCTTCATGTAGATATTAAAAAGAAGCGGAAAGAGCACTAAGCCTGTGGCCCGCCACAAAGGGGTGGCTGTGGACTGGATCTCTTGCTTCCTGTCAACACCAGTTGGGACTGGCCTTGGGGAAAGAAGGTGAACCAGCACAGAACTGTGCAACCCAGCCCCAGATCCTGCAGCCAGCCCAAAAGGATGCCATGGTTGATGACATTGAAAGCCGCCAAGAGATCAAGAGCCAGGATGGATACACACCGTCTCACTTCCACCAGAGATCATCCACAAGTGCTATCAATGCTATGTCTATCCCATAACTAGGCCTGAAACCTGGGGTCCAAGTCATCCATTTCATCCAGGATCCTCTGAACTGCCACACAACCACCTTTTCCACCAGCTTTCCTAAAAAGGGGAGGTGGAAAACTGGACAAAAATTGTCCAAGCAGATGGGGTCTAGAGATGGTTTGTAAAGAGGGCACACCAGGGCCTCTTTAAAAGGACCTGGGAAATTACCCTTTTGCAACAATCACCTAGAGGTCCCTGTCATGAAGGCTTTCACCAAGCAGGAAAGACACAGATCTTAGTAACAGGTAGTTGCACTTTATCTAGGAGCTGTCCACTTCATCATATCCAACAAGTTCAAACTGTTCCCAGATAACCAGGCAAGACTGTTCCCTAGGCATCTCCAAAGTCTATTCCCTAGGCATCTGGACTTGCTCCATGCTTGGCCTCCTAACAAGAATGAATCTGAGCAATATTGTCTGTCACTGTCTGGAGGTTGAGTAATGGCAACTGGGCTTCTGTTCCTTTTGGTTTGAGATGTTTTGCTGCTTATCCAAGCAACTTCTTCAGTCTTCTGCAGACTTGCCATGACTCAGCTGCCAGACATTTCTACCTGGATGACTGAGAATCTTCATTGGCATTTTGTCTGTCAGTGTTCCACAAATTCCTCCACACAGCCCTGAAGAAACATGCCCGAGCTCTCCTTCCCTAGGAAGACCAGGTGATCCTAAACAGGGCTGCTGGGTGATAGTCTGCAGATGCAAAAAGAGCAAACAACACTATTTTGCTTCTCTTACCACCACAAGATAGGCCTTAATAGAGGTTCTGACCCATTTCCAGTTAAGTTATCCCTGGTTTTCCTCCAGTGTTCCAGAAGTCTCTTGAACTTTTCAGCACCCTTAAACTCCTCCATGAATTACAGGGACTGCTGGGTCCAATGGGTTGAGAGACACCATTTTATTCAAAGCCTCAGCCACCCTCTGATTCCAGGTTGCTGCTAGGGCTTTCAATGGATTCCCTGCAATATCTCCCAGTTCCCTCTGGAACCCAGTTGGGTAATCATTCGCTGGGGCAGACCATTCAAATTAGTCCTGCCTCCTTGCAGAAGGAGGTGGCATGTGAGAATCTCAAGGGCAACAGGGTGTGGTCTGACCATGACGGGATATTAGACAAAACCCCTATCAGGTCACATTGCCATTGGTCCCACAAGAAGAGTTGGGCTATAGATAATCTGGGATAGGCCATGGTGGCCATGAACTTGGGCTACTTCCAAGACTAAACCCAGGGACAGCCAATTAAAATCCCCCAGGACTATAAGCCTGGGGAATTCCATTGCCAACCCTTAGATGGGCTGGATAAAAGCAACAATCCCAACCAATCCTGCAAACCCAGCTTCAGGAAGAGGGTCTCATAGCCAGACACTTGTGGAGCATGATCCTTGAAGATCAAAAGAAATCTCTGAATAACAATTACCACCCCCTCTCTTTCCCTGGAGTCTTCAACCTTGGCTCCATCTCTTTTCTTCGCATAAAGATGTCTGACTACCTATCTCCAGCCACTGAGTCAGGATCTCCACTGTATCTGGAGGTTTCTAAAACTTGGCATATGGACATTAATTTTTGATGTTACTGGAAGCTTTCATCTTCACTGTATTTCCTATACAAACTAGGATAGATATAAAACTGGGTACTACCAGCCTACTGATGATCTTACTCTGTTGACAATAACCTCAAGTTGCATCTTTATACAGATATTAAGAGGAAAAGGATCAAGCCCTGCAGCAACTAATAACATCCCAGGCCTAATCTCTTGCCTACCACCAGTAGTCCGAAAATGCTTGGGAAAGAAAAGAACCGCAGTAAAATAGCACCTTACATCCTCAACTTTTACAGCTGGTCCAGAAAGTTGATGGTATTAGGGCAGAGATATATCCAACTAACTGGGAATATCACATTCACCCATCCTAGTCTGCAGTTTTCACTCCAATAGTCAGGCCTGAACTCTGATAGCTAGATAGTTCACTTTTTTTTTTCCTGTCATCTTCATAAATTTTCCTGAAAAAGGAAGGTTGGACATTGGAAAGTTATCCAAGATAACCAGAATAAGCATTGATTTCTTGAGGCTTCTTAATTTTCAGAGCAAAAGTTCTCTCTCTTAAAGATGTAATCACCACCACGCACACTTCAACCTCCTGTAACCCTTCTAGCTGCTTTAATTAGCCCAGAAAGACAGAGATCCAATCCAATACTGAATGCTTAAGTTTAAATTTAATTTGCAAGAGATAAAGTTTGACTCATCTTGAGTTGGTATGTGCACATTATAATTGAGATGTTTTCATTATTCCTTTGCCTTTCCCAACGTAAGTATTATAAAAATACAAATCCTAATACAAACAGGTAAACAAAGGTAAAGATTTCCCCTTTCAGCCATGTCTGATTCTAGGAGGCAGTGTTTGTTTCCATTTCATAGCCAAGGAACCAGTGTTGTCTGAAGATGTCATGTGGTCAGCGTGACTATACGCCAAGGCGCACAGAACGCTTTTATCTATTTATCTACTTAATTTTTGCAAGCTTTTGAACTGCTAGGTTGGCAGGAGCTGGGGCAAATAACAGCAGCTCACCCCATTATGTGGCACATGGGTCTCAAACTCAGGCTGCAAACAAGCCCAACATAACCCCTCAGCCAAATAAATTTAGCTTGTAATAACTACTTAGAAATTATGTTATTTCTAGGATATTTCATTGAAGGAAATATTTAAAAATAAATAAAATATTTAAAATATCTTTATCTAAAATTTTTGAAAAGAGACATGTTAGTGAATGCTGTTAAAAAATGAGTGGTAGTACTTTGTAATAACATTTATTAATTGAAAAGTTGCTACCAGAATTCCTTCTAATTTTTTACCACTATACAGAATTACCATAATATACAGAATAACAATCTTTGTTAATGTTGATTTTTTTTTGACAGGCAATGTGGAAACCAGCCTATGACTTCATGCTAACATGGAGTAATCAGATGGGAGACAGTTACCGTGATGTTACCCAAGAGCTGCACATTGGTCTAGATAAGATGAAGAATCCTATTACAAAACGTTGGAAACATCTTACCGGAATCCTAATTTTAGTAAATTCCTTGGATTTACTCCGAGCAGCTGCTTTTAGTCCACAAAAAGAATTTGATGATTATGCTATCTGATGGGGACTTTATCCTCATCCGATCTAGTTCTTTTTGTTATTAACTCAGTTCAAGAAAAAGCCGCCTGAATATCCAAAGTTTAGAGAATGATTCCTGAGCTAAAAACTTAGATTTTCTTTTCCTCTTTGCAATAGATTCCAAGAAATATGGTCTTTTCTATATTCTGTAGTGGACAACTATTATTATATTTAAAATTGGACATTTAAAAAAAAACATTTGGAAGTTCCAGACTGAAAGCTGACTTCATTTTGATAAAGGCCTTGTCATTTTTACATAATGTGGAAAACAGATTCTTCCCTTTTCAATTATCACTTTGAATCATTGATACATAGAAGCACAAATATAATGTCTCCTGTAGGATTTGGATTTTAATGTATTCTTTAGCCTTTTCAGTTTTTACTTCAGCACCTCTTGTGATCTTATCAATGATATAACTGTTCTATATTTTTTTTTATGTAAACCATTTTTGTAAGAAAGGATAGGCACACTTTTTCAATAGAACTCCTGAAGCACAGGGGAACTGTTAATGGACTGGAAAAGAGTTGATGTGGTTCCAAGGAAACTATAGACCAATCAGCTTGACATGAATACCTGGGAAAATCTTAGAAAAGATAAGCAAGCAGCAGATTTGTGAACACCCAGAAATGAATAAGGTGATTACCAGAAGCCATATGGGTTTGTACAGATCATACCAGACACACCTTATGCCTTTTTTGACAAAGTAACTAAATTAGTGGATCAGGGAAATGATATGGATATAGCATACTTGGACTTTAATAAGGCATTTGACAAAGCAAACCACAGCCTACTTCTTGATAAGAACGAACAATGTGGAATAGACAATATCACCACCAGATGAATTTGCAGATGGCTGACCAACCACAATCAGCATGTAGTCCTCAAAAGAACTACATCCATATGGAGGAAAGCATGTATTGGGATGAGTGCTCTTCAATATATTTATAAATGATCTTGATGAAGAGATAGAGGGGGAGCTCATCAAATTTTCAGACAACATCAAGCTGGGGGGAATAGCTAACACTTTGGAAGGTAGTCTCAAGATTCAGAAGGATCTTGGCAGACTTGAGCATTGGGCACTAGCCAACAAGATGCAGTTCATTGCTGAGAAGAGTCAGGTCCTGCACTTAGGCAGGAAAAACCAAATGCACAGGTATAGGATACGAGGTACATGGCTCAATTGTAGTGCCTGTGAGAGTGGATACATGTGTCCTAGTGGACCACCATTTAAGTGTGAGCCAGCAGTGTGTGCTGCAGCTGCCAAAAAGGCCAATGCAGTTCTAGGCTGCATCAACAGAGGAATGGCATCAAGATCACGAGAAGTGATAGTACAACTTTATATTGCACTAGTGAGGCCACACTTGAAATACTGCATCCAGTTTTGGTTATCACAATACAAAAAAAATTGCTGAGATCCTAGAAAGAATACAGAGAAGAGCAACAAAGATGATAAGGGATCTGGAGGCTAAGTGATGAACTGAGTATGTTCAGCCAAACAAAGGCAAGGGTTAGAGGTGACGATAGTTCTCTTCTAGTACTTGAGGGTTGTCATGGGGGGGAGGAGGTTGAGTTGTTCTCCAGTGGGTGGCAGCTCCGTAAAGAAAGATCCAATCTGGAACTAATGAGAAATTTCCTGGCAGAACAATCAGTGGAACAGCTTGCTTCCTGGAATTATGGTTGTTCTGTTGGCGGTTTTCAAAGAAAGATTGGACAAGGATTTGTCTGGGATAGTATAAAGACTCCTGCCTTGAGCAGGGGTTGAACTAGAAGATATTCCAAGTCCCTTCTAGTTCTGGGATTCCATCCTAATTCTGATTTTTCAAACCCCAGAATTTAGCAGTGCAAGTTTATGTAAAATATGTGCTTCATTTTTGTGTGTTTCAGATGTAAGTGCAGAAAAGCTAAGCAAAAGACCTAAACAATTTTCATTAAAATCTTAATGGGTGCCATTTATGAAAATAAATTCTACCTCCTCCCTTTACCACGGTTTATCTAAAATGATGTATACTTTTCATCTGTTAGCAGATGACTCTAGAAGTTTACAGGTTGGACTACATTTAAAAATATGGAAAGTTTTTTTTCCCCTTGTTTTGGGAGTGCATCACTTCAGAATGAAAAGATACATTATTAAGTGCTGTGTATAAAAATAAACATAAAACTTAAAAGGCCAGGGAAAACTTTCAATCTTAACTGTTTTTGTGATCTAGACTGCTAGACAGGGGAGGTCTTTAAAAGGAAAAAGGTCATTTATGTGTAGGCCACTTGCAGTTTTTGAAGTACAGCTTAAATATAGATTTACTAAGTATTAAGCCTGTTTATAATTCGGAGTCCAATTTGCCAACAGAAGTGCTTGATGTGTCAGTTGTTTGTTCATTGGCAAGTTCTAGATCAATATTGGAACCAGCAATATGTGTTGTATGATGTAAAATTAATATTGGCAACCAAGAATTGAAATGCATTGGCTCTGTGGCTTTATTTAACCATGCAAAGCTATATGAAATAAACCTAGTGGTATTGCTTTCAAGTAAAAGTTTGTGAAATTACTTCCAATATATTTATTGGAATTTATTTTTTTGGTTGGGATAAATTCTTATGGCTGAATATTCTCATGTTGTAGAAAATATTGAATATTTCCAACTCATGAGGTGTTCTAAAATATGTTATATATTTCATGTTAGCAGAAAGTTACTGTATTCCAAAGGATATCTTGCTGCTGCTGCTTGTGACCCCCACAACTTAACCACACTTGACACCAACATAAAATAGGATGCAAAACTTTGCTTTTAACGTTTATAACATTCTGTTCACTTTCATATTATTCAGGGTTTTACTCTTGGTATTCATTTTAATTTTATTTTTCTATTTTCCTCAGCCTCAATAAAATTTGTATATATTCTACACATAATTTGCATGTATCTTGTACGCCACACATATATCATGCTGCTTTTGTTCACTCTTGTGTATTGTGGCTAATGTAACTTAATTTTTCTCATCCCCAAAACCATTTTACTCTTTGGAATATTTTGCCTTTCAATCAACTTTGATTACTCAACACTGCTTTTTTTCTATTTGGGAATTCAGAGTTTCATTAAATATGAAATTAATTTGCTAGAAAAGAGGTTTTAATCCAAATTTAATTCAATTAAATAAAATTTCAAGGGGATACTTACTTTTAAAAACCCAACTCTATTCATTCCATTCAAGTCCCATCTAAGGAAAACCAGTTTAAATTTGGTCATAAGGAACTGAAAGATGTCTGCAAGTTTTCATACATTTCAATTTTTTTATCCTTTTGCACACAGTCAAAATCAGTTAGACCAGCAGCTATCATTCAGCAGATTTACCACAAAAAGTTTCATTGATTCATTATAAGTTGCTAAGATGGATTTCACCTGTAAGTTAACACCATTTATAGAGATAACACTTTTATCTTTGTGATAACCAGCTCAACTGAAAAAATGAATTAACACCCAACTGTTGTCTCATTATTGATCGTTGTCAATTCTGTCTTTCTTATTTCAATAAGGAAAAGCTCTTCCAGTGCTGAGTTGGATTGTAACCTGTAAAAGTTCATGCAATAAAACGTGTTCTAGTCAAAATTGATTAACGTGATAGTACATGTTTGTGGTCCTAATGGACAGCTTTGCATTAAAAAAATGAGGATTTGAGGACCAGAAACAGAATAAAACCAATCTGATTCGGGTTCAACGTGGGCTTCTTTCACACAGAAGCATGCCCATAGAAGCAGCAACTGACTCCCCAGGAATATTATCTCTTACGTATTTCAGAGAAACGTTTTATACATGGTAATGTAGGAAATTCTAATCTAGACTTTTAAACAGGTGACAGTCCAGGCTTCTACATGCTCTGCTGGGGTTGACAAACGTCAGACTGGTATCCCTGTGCTACCACAAGAACGACCATCTTATTCCTCCACAGACCATAGCTCTGTTGATTGGCAAAGTGGAATTTGCTAAAAGAACTCAGATCCTGGATCTGGGCTGCAGAAGTTCAGACAAATGCTGGACAGCAACCAGGAAACTTCTGTATCTCTTTGATGCCAAAATATGGGTCTTGGATTTTATGTACTTGATTACCTTATAAATAGTGGCATTTATAAAAAAGTCAAAGCTATTCACAGAATTTTAAACCAAGGCATAAGTCATGTTTAAAGTGGTTTTTAATGATTTTTGAAAGTTGTGTAAAAGCTACAACTTTTTTAACTGCTTGGACAGTGGTCACATTGTTGCCATTTTTGTGAAACTTTCAGATCTTGTAGAGTTGTAATGCAAAGACTAACCAGTTTCCTTGTATTATTATCCCAAGACCTTTTGAATCTATAAAAGCCTGATGTGTTAAGGTGATCGATATTTTTTTCAGATTTTCATTAAAATGTACTAACTAAAATGTACAGAGTTGATGCATTGTTCAGCCCAGTAAGTATCAATCTTTAACATATGCACTCTACAAATATTTCACTGTATTTTTAAAATGCTTGTCAAAAACATACAATTAAAATATATTTTAACACAATTTTGTTTTACTTCATTTCATGGAAAGTTGACTCAGGTTTCGTTCACCTACTCTAAATTAAAGAGGGAGGTATTTACTCTTATGAAAACATGCAAGTCCAAGAAAACACTATCCTTTCTGTTGAACAGTCTTGTACAGCAGCATGATCTGGCTTCATTCTCCCAATTTTCTCTGACTTCAAGACTTCCATAAATAAGTAAATGGAACAAATTACATTATAGATCAGATGGTGCATTACTGTCTTATTGAACTGGCAATTTACAATTGAACTGTTCAAAGTCATTGTAATAATTATAATCTAAAAAACTCAAAAACTTTTGACTATTTACTGGCCTTGAGCATTTCTGTCACCACAATAGACTATAATAAATAGATGTTTGAGGGGAAAGTGGGCCTGTACACTCTCTGTAGGATTTTGAACACTAAGTACTAAGCACCTTGGGTTTGAGAAGGAGCAAATACTTATAGAGTACATTTTGAAACTAACATTATCCCTTTAACTGAAATTAAGCTAGATAAAATTCTAAATGGAATAAATGTTAATAGCACATTTTGGCAACAGGCCAGTTTGCATCAAGGCAGTTTGGGGGTACTGACTGGTTATTGACTGGTTTATTCTAGCTTGAGTTTTCAGGGGCAAGAACCCACTGTCTTTGGTGCAAAAAGTGGACCAGAACTGAGCAGTTAAGCCCATTGGCATTCATCAGTCTTCTTCATGTAGAAGAGGCAGCAAGCTCTTCCTTATAGACTGGACTCAAAGATGGCACAGGACTATCTCCTCTTTTCTATTTCTCATCCCTACGCCCCCATGACATTAAAACTGCATTTTGCCAATTATACAAATGTGAGGTTTTGATTTTAACTTGAAACTCAAAAATGGATCTGAATTCACTCTTAGAAAATAGGTGGCTAGTTGTGCTTTGCTGAGAACTACATTCCTTCTTCTGCATCCAGCTGCTGTTCTCTCCAGCTACAGGCTCATCAGAGTGGAGGTTCATGGCTTACATTTATTCTTGAGAATCCTCAGGACTACTTGTTCTGGGTAGAATTGCCTGGCCTCTGTATAGAGACAGAGGGTGCCTCATGAGGGTCCCCATTTAGCAGAATGCCCAGTGAGAGAGGGCACAGAAATAGGCATTCCCTGTGGAGCTTTCCTTCCCATGGAGCAACTTGCCCATGCAGGCGAGGGTGGACCTTATTTGCATGATATTCTAAAATCTTGTTAACACCTGGTTATGTCAGAATCCCTTCAGGAACAAAATCTTGTTCTGAGAGAGATATGACACCACATTAGTGCTTTTATTACTCTGCTTAATACATATTGTTTGATTTATGAAACTTTTAAAGAGTCAATATAACTAAGGTGTAGCACAAGTTCTCATAAATAAAAATAATATCTTCAGATTGCATAGTGACGCAACAATTTTTGTTTTCAGGATTGGACTTCTTGTGATAATAAATTATCACAACAACCCTGCCTAGAAGAAAATAAGCACATTGATGCTGATCAGCAAGGGGGAAGGAGGACCATCTATTGGAAGATGATTTGCACTGGCATGATTGGCATCTTCAGTGGCAAATGAGGAGTGAGAAGGAATCTCTATGTATGTTCTGCTGCCGCTCTCTAGAGCAATAAAAACATCTAAGCTTGAGGGAAAGGGCAACAAGAGGGCCAGGCATGGAGCTGCTCCACCTGAATGGCCTGTGCAAGAGAGAAGCAGGTCTCTCCTTAGGCAGACTGTAAAGGGAAGCAGATTTGAGGAAATGGGAATCAGGAAGGTTTTTGCAAGTAGACTCCCTTCTCTATTTCCTTCTCCCTACAAATGAGCTTGAGCTGGGAAAGGACTATGAGAATAAAATTATATTTCTGCAAGAGGGATGAATGGAAGAACTGTGCAGAAGCTAGAATAGACAGGGCAGTAACAATACTGTTGGCTGGTTGATTATTTATTATTTAATGAAAGGAAAGGAAAAGTTGCGAGCAGGAAAAAAGCATTTTCTTTACCAGGTGAGTTTCTGTAAGTGAAACCAGGAAAAGTGAAAAAGAGGCAGCTATCTAAATGCTTTTTGTATAATTCTTTTCCTTTTTAAATTTTTTCTTTCATTACAATATCATGTTAAAAAAGATTGAAATACTTATGAAGAGAAATAGCATGGAAAATTTAGCCTAACTATTGCTATCTTGCTTCTGTAGTCTGTGCTTGCGCTAGGGCCACCACTACTGAAAGCGAGAAGAGCATCTACATGGAGGAGGAGGTACTGTATAAAAATTTTGCGCAATGGTTGATTGGGTGACTTACACCTGTTGTAACTTTGCCACTGGCTATTGTAACCTATAAAAGCTTTGTCCTGACGCCTCCAGTGTGCGGCACTCCCCGGCATTGCTGCTGCCAAGCCTTGCTCAGGGCTGTCGCACACCCAGTTGCTTTATTCGGCTGAATAAAGAGCTGCTCCCTGTTCTGTTGGTTGCTGTGGGATCTCAGGGTCAAAGTCAGGAAACCTTGCACTTACAAAACGTTGATTACAGCTATCGGGTGCATAAGACATTATATGAGAAAGCAGAAGTCCTTCTCAAGACACAAAGCCATCTGGGTGGCCTGGGCCAGTCCCTCTCAGCCCTGGCAAGCCAGTTCTGAGCCACGTTGCCAAGAAAACGGTCGGGGCAGTCACTAGGGGCCAAAAATAACTTGAAGGAACAGATTTTCAGTGTGTATTTAAATGCTTTCTAGTTTCTGTATTTTGACTACGAGACATTTTAACACGTCACTAGGAAATGTTTCTGCAGTTCAATAATATACTCGTATACTTGGGAAAAACTGCACAATACGATTTCAAGAGGAAGAGGGAACACGAAGGCTGGAGGCGAAGGGAGTTTCGCGGCGGTTGCGAGGCCGCAGCCCACCGCTCCAGCCAGCAGTGACAAGCAGAGCCTGCCTTCGTGGTCGCTGCCGGATACCTCGGGCCACTTCGGCAGTCGTGCGGGACGCTTTTCCACCGCGAGGCTGAGGGGGCAGGAAAGGCTACGTTCCGGGTAGAGGAAGAGAAAGATGGCGGGAGTCCGGGCGTTCCGCAAACAGCCGCCCCCTCCAGCCCGCGGGTGGGCCAAGCGGCCTCGGCTACCTAGGCGGCCGGCGCGGAGGCATCCCCCAAAGGCTCTATTTCTTCTCCCCCGCCTCTCCGGGTCTCGAAGGGCCAGTCACGCCGTCTGTCCCGAGAGGAGGTCGGACGCCAAACCCGCGGCGGTAACCAAGAGGGCCGCCGGGGAAGGACGGCAAGACGCGTGGCCACTCGGCGGTCGTCCCGCTGTGCCCCTCTCCGGATGCGATGGCGCTCTTGGCACCCGGACGTTTTCCGGGGAGCCAGCGCCTGTCACGTAGGGCCTCTGGGGCAACACCCGGCGTGCTTTTTCCCCTTTTCACCGGCCACAATCGGGCCGGGGAAGAATGATCCAGTCGCCCCGGGACGAAACGGCGGCGATTTCCCAGGGCATCCGCTAGAGGAGGAGCCTCGGGCAGCGCCGGATCGTCTCGTCATCGGTAGGTCTCCCCTCCTCACGTAGGGACGGCTGAAAAGATCCTATGAACGTCGTGGACCGGGGAGCAAGCGAGAGGCGACGGGCTGGCAGCACTTCTCCCGGCCGGCCGCGGCCGTCGGTGTTTCTGAGCATCCGCAGAGTGCCTCTCCGCAGCCGGTTGGTGGCGCCTGACAGCTCCCGCCGCCCTTTCGTGCTGCCACTCGGTCAGTGCGGGGAAGCTGGATAGGGCAAGCCTGGCTTGCCTAGGAGCCCTTGACAGCACCGCTCAGCGTTGCTGCAGGGAAAGAAGGCCGGGGAGGACGTCTCTTCTGCCCCGTGCCCTGAGCCGCCTTTCGTAGCTGCGCTCGCTTCTCTTTCTGGGGCACCCCGTCCTCATCATGGCCGCTCCAGATGAGCTCAAGTTTCACGGTGAGTATTTTCCCCGAGTTGTGGGTTCTCGCAGATACGAAGGTTTTCCTTCTGATACGTCTCGTGTGTATGTCGACGCCTCGGTTGCGTCGTACGACTTGCTGCGTCCGTGCTAGAAACAGTCGGTCAGGCCGGAGCGCCCAGTGAGCAAGGATTTTCGAGCCTAGCTTCTGAGAGCCCGTCTGAAGCAGCATAAGGAGCTTCTTTGTAACTACAGATTTTAGTGGAACTAAAAATACAGTCACGTCTGGTGGGAAAGTTGCGGTCTTAAATCTATCGAGGAGGGTTCTCGAGTGAATAGGGAGTAGAGTACTTAGGCGAACAGTTCTTAGTGTGTTGTGCTTCTGTGTGATATTCTTCAACAGATTTATCTGTTTGTGTAAAATACTGAATTTAGTGGAACTGAAAAGGTAAGCAGACGGTAAGTAAAGGCTTCTCTCCCAGCCGTGACCGACTCTGAGGGGATGCTCCTGGGACGCTTCCGTGGCCAGCATACGACTGACGCCCATGGCGCGCGGACGCTGTTACCTTTCCCGCCGGAGTAGGCGGAGCCTATTTATCGACTCGCGTGGCAGGCTCCGAAGCGCGAGGTGGGCGGGAGCTGAGGCGGGACAGCAAGCGCTCTTCCGCTGCACGGCGACGCCGGGCCTTGAACTTGCGCCGCGACCTTCCAAACGACAAGCAGAGCTGTTAACTGCTTGCGCCGTCGCGCATTTGTCGCGCATGCGCAAAATGGTTCAATTACGGTAAATATAGCCCGTTTCCCCTCACTTGGTTTGATAAATAACTGTGTTTGTGTTTATTTTGGGGGAGGATTTTAATTTCCAAGTCCTATACTTAAGACAGAAGAAAGAAAGCCCAAAGCTTTGTGGATAGTTTTTTTCTTTCTTTCTTCTTTGGGCATCATTAACATTTCTGAGATTTCACCAACAGTCTGAGGGAAGATCCTGTAATTTCCTCCTATTTTTCCTGAAGACCTACGTTTTTTGCAAATTTTAACACAAATTTCACTGTGCTTAATTACCTACAATATCAAGATTCCATTTGTGTTTGTATCTTAATACTTTGTTATAAGTATATAAAAAGCAAAGTACAGTATTCATTTTTTTAACCTTTTTGGGAAGGAAAAAAGTTCTTTTTGGGAAAGAACAATCTTACACAGTGGCAACTAAATCTTAAGATTTCAAAAGGATTTTTCTCTGTTCTTTATTTCTCTTTAGCAAATAATGAAAAACTTTTTGCTTCCACCCCATGATTCATGTTTTAATTTAGTGTAGGACTTGCAGTTTCCTAAGTTTAGAAGTTGCAATTGGTCCTTGAACTCCACAGAATGAAATGTGATTTGAGCCAATTGGATGTAATTGATGTTTTGTCTACAGAATTTAATGAAACTGCAGAGGTTGGTACTCCTAGCATTAGTGAGATGCAAAGCCACATAACTCTCAACATGTCTTCCAGCTATAACGGAGAACATGAGCCAGATGAAGAGGATGATAAAATGGAAGTGAGTATTGGGGAGGCTGAGGAAGATGCATGAACTTAACATAGGGATGTTTTGACATCGGACTGAGAGCTGATGCAACATGAGACAAATAAATAGGATATCAAGTGAGAGTTTGATTAGCAAAGAGTGGAAGATAGGTAGGTAGATTTACTTACCTACCTACCTACCTACCTACCTATGTACTTACTTATTTCCAAAAATATTTTTCCTAATGTTATCAGAGGAGCTTAGAAGTATATTTGTTTTATACATTTGCTAAATGTATATTTGTTTTCTCCGAAGAATTTAAAGTTCGTTTGCAGAATTTAATTTTCTGTGCAATAACATTCCTATACAGTATGTCAAGTTGGGCTGAAGGATAGCTAGTCCAAAGTCACTTGTTTTGCTTCCATAATTGAGGGTGGACTTGAACTGGGACCTCCTGGCCCTAACCCAACACTTTAATCACTGGCTATGCTACACTGTTCAGGTAATATCTTACCAGATCTGGCCACTAGAGAATTTGACTTCAATATTTGATAAACATTTGACATGATGCCTGTTTGATCTCTGCGTGAAAGATAGGAATTGGAAAATTTGCAGCTTAATTTCTTTTGCTGCCCTACTTTTTCACTTTAACTGATTATTTTTATTCAATTGCTTATGCCCATAATAATTAATCCGCTGGGATGCCTCTTCTGTTACAGCAAGCGTGTGTAGTTTGTGGGTCCTTTGAGATTTTGGTGCAACTCTTCCTACACCACCTTTGATATCAAAGATTGGAGGCATTTAACTCTTTGTGACCACTCTATATAATGAGTAGAACTAATTAACTATCTCCCTCTTTAGCTAAAGAAAACAAAGTTGATAAATAATACATTCAACATTTGTATCCATTTAAGACTTATAAGTATACTCAACTATGACCTTATTTTGAATAATACCTTGGGAGGGAGGAAGATTCCCAACTTCTCAGTACTTACATAGGTCTTCAAAAGCTAATAAAAAGACTACATGTTGCTAATCAGTTTAGCACCAAGCAACAAACAGTACATGCAAAAAGATAGTGTTTTTCAAGCTCTCTGTGTTTAAGTATAAATCAACATAAATTCTGAGACCAGTATGCAAGGGAGCCTTTCTACTTCGGCTATAGTGTTTCTTGATAAATTCACATTACAGTTCCAAAAAGGAATTGATTAATTTGAAACTCATGTATCAAAATATGGGGAGTAGAATTAGCTCTCCTAATTTCTACCCCATGAGTGAGGGATAATAATCATTTAATTTACAAAGAATAGAGAAGTTAGCAAACTCAGCAACAACACAGGGATCAACATAACAATGGTGGACCACACTTATTGTTCTCATCTGCTACCCCAATCTCTGAAACTAACCAGAGTGGACAGTGTTTGAGACATCATACCTCAGGTGATCATACTATATCCCTACCCATCCTTCCCAAAATGCTTATAATTTACCAGTTAGGAGTTGTAGGGGTATGGAAAGGTTTTAAGTGTGAGAATGGAGGCAAGCCTAATTTTTGGCTCTTTGGGAAGCAATTAAGCTATTTAAGGGTGGGAATTAAAAATAAAAAAATACCCTCAAAATGCAGGCATTTGGGTGGTAAATTTTAGCAGCATTTTGGGGAGGAGGATGCTCCATGCACCCTGCAGGTAAAACTGTTGTTCTAGCCTCTATTTACATTTGTTGGGCTTCCTTCCTTCCTAATCCAATGCCTGGGTAAAAGCTAGGTCTTCACAGCCATTAGGAAGGTTAATAGGGTATCCCCTCTAAATCTCAGTAGGGAAGCTGTCCCAAAGAATTGGAGCAGCCATGGATTTCCCATTTCCTTTTGGATCTTCATTTCCCTCAAATATTTCTTTTTATACTTCATTTCCCATCCTCAGTCATTTTACTGATTCTTTCTTGCTCTCAATATTTCAGAATAATAACAAAAATGTACATATAATAAAAGTATTAACAATATTAACATTAATGTTTGTCATTAGTGGACATCAGTGGAGTATTATTTTTGTTGTTTATTTTATGAACATTATTATACTTCATTATATTTCATAAACTAACAAAAAAATACAAGCAATGGTTCAGTCAGAAAAGAGACAAACATGTAAATGTAAATTAAGGTAAGAAAACAGGGAAAAAGACCCATCTGATAGAACTAGCTCATCCCTCTAACATTTTGTTAAATCTAGACCATAGAGCATGATGTTTCTCCATCATCCCATTACACAGTGCATGGGTCTCGCACTCGGGCTTCCGGCCAGCAAGCCCAATGTCTTAACCACTAGGCGCTGTGCCCCATCTTCTCCAAAGTCATCTCTAAATCTTCACAGAAGAGAATATGTATAGCTAAGGATTGAACTGTGGAGCCCTTGTTGCTCTCTCAACTTGGGTGTTTGTTTGCAGATATTTTGTTAGCTGACTAGATAATGTTACCAGTGTTAATGCTTATGGTCTTAAACTTCATGAGATGTGGTAGGATGGAGACTTATAGGCATTCCTTTTCTATTGGTATAGTTACATAATTACAATGTGGATATTTTATCAATTTATGGTTGCATCTAAATCAACAACAGTTTCTTTTGAATGTTGTAGGTACGAGGCACATAAATAAAGGGAGTGATGAGTGTTCTGTGTTGCACCAAGTTTTTAAAAAATGCAAATTCATTTACAGACTCATATAGAGTATTAATTTATTTTGCCCAGTTTTGTGGGATTTGCAATTTTGACAAATTTTCTCTTCAACCAAGTTGTGAATAAAAGAATAGAGAATTTGTACAATACCTCACATAATGCTTCTCCAATCAGATGAGGAGCCATGAGGAGATTAGGTTTCATAGCCTGGGATTGATCCTTAATATGCACTGTCAGGGCAGAGGCCTGCAGGATGTTTGCCAGTTGCAATACACTGCTGGTTCCTGGTTAGTTATCTCTATGTTCATAAAATCACTCCTTGAGCTTTGCAGTGGAGCTGTATTTGAAAAGCTTTGGGAAACTTCAGTGGATGCAAACTGTATTGTCTGTCTCCTGATCCTATCATTCCCATCCTGAAATAACTGCTTTTTATGTTGTGACTATTTTATACTGAATATATTGTGTACTAGAATGGTTCTTTATATTTTATAACTTTTAATGCCTATATAAAATACAGTGGTGCCTCACAAGACGAGTAACTCACAGGGCGAGAAACTCGCAGGACGAGCAAAAATTTTAATCAAAAATATTCCGCTAGACGAGCCGCGACTCACGAGACGAGGAAACTTCGTGCCAAACCTTGCGCGTCATCAGTAAGC
>JANHZU010006249.1:352446-389044 GCA_032468055.1 Acrochordus granulatus | reverse complement strand
GACTCATTAGAAAAGACTGTGATGCTGGGAAGGATTGAAGGGAAGAGGAGAAGGGGACAGCAGAGGATGAGATGGATGGATGGCATAGTCAGTGTGATGGGTGAGAGCTTGGGAAGACTCCAGGAGGCAGTGCAAGACAGGGGGGCCTGGCATAATGTAGTCCATGGGGTTGCGAAGAGTCGGACACAACTGCGTGACTGAACAACAACATACATTTATGCTTCATTTCCCCAAGATATTGTTGAGAGTGCAGCACAGTGTTCTAAGTGTCATAAAATTGAAACCCTGACAATGATAGAAAGGGATTAAATAAATATTTGAAAGTATTAGATGAAAATTCAAAATGATCTTTATTCAGGCTACTTTTGGCAGTGTGTTTCTTTCAGAAGTCTTGAAATCTATGCTGATGATAAAGGCAATTTGTATGTAATAGTGATTTGGAATAAATGATAATTTCCACTAGTATCTTACCGTATCCTTTACCAGAAATACTGATTTTTTTTAAAGCAGCAGCATCTATATACAAGTTATCTACAAATCCAAAAAATATTATTTTGGTATGGAATTAAAAAACAAAATAGGGAAGTTTATGCATGTTCAGTAGATATGTAATGTCAGCATGTTCACTTACAGTTCAGAAATTGGGAAATAGAAAATTGAGAAGAAGAGAATGCAGCATGGGTTCCAAACCAGGAAAAATACATTATTTATTTATTAATCACATTTCTATGCCACCAATTTCTGGAGACTCTTGGCGGCTTTCACAGATTAGAGATTATATATTTCTTTATTTTTACCCCACTCCCCTCAGCTGGCCGGCGATGTTCATATCCGGGGCATCCTCCGAGACTCCTGCTCCACCCCAGGACGGGTGCTGACTTGCTGTTCCATTGCTGCTCCATCGATTTGCCGGCCAGCAATGTTCCCTCCGAAGGAGGTCCCCATTAATCTACTTGCATTTATATTATGCAGCATTTTTAGCAAGTTTTCTTGTTATTAATCTTGTAACTTTCAATAAGATCCCTTATTGCAGTGATAAGGCAATAAGCTATCATGGCTTTTTGGTATCATTTCTATTGCCCAAAAGAAATTTGAGTTATTAGAGCTTCAGCAACATGGCCTTGTACTTTTGAGAATTTATTATTTCATTATTTAGAACAACCAAAAGGAACAATCTAAAAAAATGTATAGGTTATTAACTGCAGTCGGAAATAGGAGATCTACCATATGGATTAAAGGAAGCCTGGGACACTGATCTTGGTAGACCCATACAAGAGACAAACTGGCAGAAGTTATGGAAACTGGGTTGATTCACTTCAGTTTCAATGCAAGAATTGCAGTAGAAGATTATACATAGTTGGTATTGGACTCGGTAAGATCGGCACATATATATCAAAATTATTATTTCAAATGCTGGAGAGATTGTCAAAAGAGGGTCATTTTTTCATCTCTGATGGTCATGTGATACATTTATATCTTCTTGCAAAAAACATTTGGAGAGATAAGTATCATCATTAAACAAAAAATTGAATGTTTCCCATAGTTAGTCTTACTGCATTTATTTATAGTACCAAACCATAAACTTAAAAATAAAGAACTGATTATTTAATTTTAGCAGCCAAAACAGTAATTGTGCAACATTAGAAAACTTTAGATAATGTAATAGAGTTGTAGATTAGCAAGGCCTCTTCAATTGCCATGTTAGAAAAAATTACAGATAAATTCTAAATAATAAGACTTTAAAAGCAGGAATCACAATTTTATCAAATTTGGTTGGATTTTATGGTTTACCTTAATAGTAATAGATTATAGTTTGGTGTATTCTTTGTATACAGTAAATTTTCACATGTATGCTGTAGTACCCATCTGTTTAGTCACATTGTAGATTTTTTTTTTATTTTCTATATCTTCTTTCTTTATGTGTATCTTGGATTTATGATAATGTAGTTACCTGATACTGCTTGAAATAAAAAGTAAGCAAAAAAAATTATGTAACTTTCATATAGTAAGAAGTGTGCAATTTACCATTTTAAATTTGCAATAGTTTCTTTTAAATGTTTTCTTTACTAATGAATTAATTCAATAGTATACATGTGTAATTTTTAAAATTAATTTTATATCATTCTCTTACAGGACCTTACTATGGCAAACAAGCTTTATATAAGTTTTCTTCACTTATTGTCCACATTCTTGTTTTGTGATGCTTCCTATCCTAGCTTGGAACCAGCTACAATTTCACAAACTACAGAGAAACTCATTCCCGAGAAGGCAGTTGGTGTCAATATTAGTTCAGCTTTATGTGGGCAGAGACATCATCTTCAAGAGCTCTTTTCTCGTTATGGGGAGAACAATACATTGAATATTGAAGGATTTAAAAAATTGCTACGCAATATAGGCATAGAGAAAGTAAAAAGAATTTCTATAGATCACAATCATTACCACCATCATCACAATCATGCCACGCTCAGGACAAACTCTGAAAAAACTTACTGTCCTCGCAATGAACCTGATACTGGCAACAAAGATTTTCAGTACAATCCAGCAAAAGATACTCCTAAAACAGAGAATATGGAGGAACACCAACAAGAATTTATTAATAACAAGAACACAACCATTGCTGTAACGACATTTACCTACATCACAGTTACAGAGGGCACCCCTCTGCTGCAACACTCAGAAACTTTAGACTTGCCAGCTCGGGTAGGCCTTGCCAGCCCCAATCCCAGCATTGTTCTCAGAAGCAGCAGCAATGTGAGTTTGTAAATGGAAAAGTAAATGAAATCACTTGTTTTTGTAAGGGAGTCTGGAACAGAAGGCTACCTCTGTTCTGAAATTAGCAAACAAATTATGCAAGAGATATTTGGAAATAGGCTTTTTTTTTAAAAAAAGGACATATGTAGGATTTTATTTTTTAAAACTTAACTGATAGTTTAATTACCTCTTTAATTCTTAGGTATTCTTTTAAAACTTAACTGATAGTTTAAAATTACCTCTTTAATTCTATACTGTTCTATAAGTATTCTTCACTTACAAAGAAATACCATCAAATAATTGGTTCAGATGCTTTCATACATGATGGTCTTGCCTAGAGCTGCATGCTGAAGTTGCCTTTGTTCATCAACATCTTGCTCTTTGGGAGAACAAGTAATGTTCTTGACTGCTGGATTTTTTTTCCTTCCAATGTCTGAACTGAACAATCCAGTTTGGCAAACTCAGGATTGTGCTATGATTGAGATTTGATCTGATCCTAACCTAATGAATAGTTTTCTGTAACTCTTTCATGCTCACATTTAAATGCACTGAATATGTTAATATAGTACTTACATGCAAGCAATTGGTGCTCTTTCTCAGGATACTGAGATGTTTTGATACCCATAGATTCACTGGTATATAGAAAAGGACATTTCATAATTGGTTTATCAGTTCATGGAGATAAGAACTTTTCATGTAGTCTACCTAAATCAGGTGTGAAACTTAAAATATGGTTCTCTTGGAAACTCTATATCTTTTTTAAAAAAAAAATAACATTTATTATAATACTACCATTAAAAGAGTATGGGAGCTTTCTGGTTACATAGGTCACTTAGACAAAACATAATTAAATGTTTTATTGGGTAGCTTTGCCAGTCCTACCCTCAACTCCTGAAAGTCATCAGTCTTCTAAATTTTGAAAATCATATACCTATATTAATAATTTTGACATACAGTATTGGACCATAATGAAGGAAACATTTGCATATCCATTAATTTTACAGAATCTTACCTAATGCTTATTGAAGAAATGAAATAATTGAAAATAAATGCCTGATGATCAGCTGAACTTAATGTTAGTTTGGCAGATTTTTTAAAAGCATTTTAGTTATCATAGTTTTCCAATGCTGCAAGACTTTTAAAGGACAGTTGTAATATCTTTGATTGTTAAACACATGGTTAAATTATTTCTAATGTATATAATAAATTGGCTTTATGGAACTTATTACTTCCTTTTATGCTATGTAATAATCCAATATAATAACTGGTGCATCTATAACCATCTATAATTTTTGAAGTCACTTATGTTTTATTTCTGTACTTCTGGTATTTTTAGTATCAGGAATGGACATTAAACTGTTTGATGATACAATAGATTTGTGTTTCAAAGTTGTCACTCTCAGTAGTTTGCCATGTGTAGGAAGTGATGGGAGGGCGTAGACTGGGGAGGAAATAATATTCAAGTATCACTTATGTAGGCAGTTAATTCTAGATATAGGAAACCAATTAATATTCCTTGATTTTGCATGAAAATTAACAGTTACTTGTTTTATATGCTTTTGTGACAAACACATGAAGTTTATTGAAAAAAAAGCTATGTTTTGAAATTATGCCTCTTAATATGTATGTTTTTCTAATACTTGTTTCTATAGTGCTTTAATGCATCAGAAATGATGCTTTTCCATGGAATAAGTACTCAAATTTCTTTGACAGCCACAGAATTTAGCTATCTTTGTCCAGCCATAATTAACCAAATTGATGGTAGAAACTGTATAATTCACACAACAAGTGAAAAGGCTGAAACAGCTCCAAAAACATATTCACTTCAAGTAGGTAAGTTTGATGGTGGAATCAGATTTCCCATTTAATATTTTCATTTTCTTTTATTTATGGTAGTGTAACACATTCTTATTCAAGAATTGGCTTTATTTTGGATGATTTATCCAAATCAAAATATTTGCATTTTTTTCTTCAAACCCTAGGTATTTTTTTAAATAGCAATAAACTAATTTACAAAACGCTATCTATATGTAATCATTTAGGTTAGAAAATTATTTTAGCTGATTGCTGAAATGGAAGGAAGAAATATTCAGTAAAGAACATATGAATCATTTCATGAAGACGCTCTTCTTTTCAGCTTGGATTGGTGGCTTTATATCCATTTCGATTATCAGTTTTCTTTCATTACTGGGTGTAATACTGGTGCCACTTATGAATCGTGTGTTTTTCAAATTCCTCTTGAGTTTCTTGGTGGCATTAGCAGTTGGAACGCTAAGTGGTGATGCTCTTTTACATCTCCTTCCACATGTAAGTACAATTTTTCTTCTATTAATAGTGTATGTCCCTTTGAAGCATAACAGTGCTCTTTGGTTAGCGGAAGCCTGTAAGTAGAAAAGGAAATATGGTGAAACAAAAGCAAAAGTTCTTATCAGATGTTCTCCATCAGCCTTTAAGTCTTTTCTCTCTTAGGTGTATTTTTCTTAATATTAGGGCTAAACTAAACATAATTGTGTGAACGCAATGGACTCACACAGTTTTATCATAGCTGCTAGAAAGGGGATGAAGCAACTGCAGGACTGTGGGGAAACGGGAGTTTAACCGGCTCAAGTCCTGTTGAAAAACTGCTATTCACTCCCAGTGGAAATACTGCTTGGGCATCATCCTCATTTTTTAAATTTTAAAAGTCATATTAATTAATCAGCTAATTAATCAGTAAATTAAATAATTAAATTAAATAATTAATCAGTAAATTAGACCACTAGCATGAAGCAAGACAAATATACTTGCTTCAATTTTATTTCTTCATTCTGATTCTATTATTCTCCCCTTGTGTAGTCAATCTTTTGCCCTTAAAACTCAGATGATCCCATTGTGTCTGGCCGCCTCAATTCTGTCTTGTTTCCTGTTTTTGCTCCCTGTTTGTAAACATTTATGGTAATATAAAACCTGTCATATACAGTTCTTTGTAAATTATAGTGTTTCTGCATTTCTCAAGAAAAGTTTGCTTTGTGAAACTTTGTGTATGTATGCAAGGGAGGTATTTTCCTTCCCTTTTTCTTGTAGCTCTCATTCTCTAACATAATAGCTTACAGTGCAAGAAAATTTGTGAAGACAAAAATTATTTTGAGAGAAGAACATTATGGGATGTTTATATCATTACAGTTTGTACATGTGATAAGGGAAGGCCAATCTGATTTAATAACACAATTTATGTAGCTAAGCTTTGTGGCACAGAAATCAAGGAGAGGCATTCAATATGTAATTAATTAAATATGAATGTTAGTAAAATCCATACTTTTGAATTTTTTATTTTTTGCCTTTATATTTGGTATCTAGAATATTTGACGTATTATCAATCACATATTTTTCTACATAGATATCCTTTGTATGAACTTGTATTCTCCTGAATTCAGTTGGACCACTAGTTTAAGTTATACTTGGTTATATAGTATAGTTCCCAAAATATTATTATAAAACTTAGAATTAATGTTGCCAATTACGATTTATGGTCACATTAGACTTGTCAAATAATACAAAGCTAATTTATGTCATTCAGTTTGAGGGGATTGGAAAATTTAGTATCATAGTTGACTATTTAAACTAAAGAAATTTTCTAATGATCAATCTTTGTAACATTTTGGCTAATAATAAGTAATATACTGTATTTGGTGTAATTTGGAAATATTTTGTAGCTGGTATAAAAAAGATTCTGAGTTTTTAAATGTAACTATTATGCTGAACGTGTAGTTTCAAACTCCTCATCCCTGGAATAGTATGGGGTGATATAGGCAATTTTTGTTAATTTTTCTGCTTTTGATGAGGATTCACTCTTTAAAAAAACTGAAAGTGAGCAATGTCCTGTAAGTCAAATCAATGCATCGGTTCCTTCCCCCTACTTCATCCCCTGTATGCCGTATTTTTCTTGGAGTTTTTCATAGGAGGAAAATTTTATTATTTATTTCTCGATTTTTATCCTGCCTTTATTACTTTATAAGTAACTCAAGACAGCAAACATACCTAATATCTCTTCCTCCTCTTATTTTCCCCACAATAACAACCCTGTGAGATGGGTTGGACTGAGAGAGTGTGACTGGCCCAAGGTCATTCAGCCAGCTTTCATTTGACTCTATAGTCGTACCTATTTCCATATCCTTATCTATAGACTGAAATTATACAGTTTACTGTTTTAGGTTAATGTTAGGCTTTAGTCTGTCAGGTTTTTTTTGTGGGTGGTCACTCATTGCAATAAAGCAAGTTTCACTTTTTCTATCTTGTCTATTTGCAATTCTGGGGCTGACAGACTTCACCGTTTCTCTATTCATCCTATCTCCTATACAGAATGTTGTCTCAACTTTCTTTTCAATTTTCAAATTCAGTCTCACGGCAGTCACCATCATCATCATGAAAAGCCTTTGATGGAACACAGTAAAGGCCTTCCTTTTAAGCATCTGGTTTTCCAAAGTTCAGAAGAAAGTGCTTATTTGGATTCTACATGGAAAGGCCTCACAGCCCTTGGAGGACTATATTTTATGTTTCTCGTTGAGCACTTGATCACATTAATTAAACAGTTTAAGGATAAGAAAAAAAAGGTAGGAAACTGGCTTTCATGAGAATTGTATTTTTGCTTAATTTTTTTGTATGGGAATATTTGAAAGTAACACTTATACCCAGTTGATAAAATGATTGTTCTGTGGATATGTGTCAGTTAAATGGGTTTCTCCAGTATAGGGTTTTTTTAAAGAAAAAACTAATTTATTCTTAAGTATTTGAGATTAATATATTTATATAATATTTATATGAGATTTCTTAGGTGATTCAACATTTTTCCATTACATGTTCTATATTTTTCTACATTTTGTTGATATATGTGTCATTCAGGAGATATAGTCAAAATGTTAACTACTTCAATATATTTTTTCTTTGGAGCTAGAAGAAAAGTGATGAAGATGAATTAGAAATCAAGAAACAGCTCTCTAAATATGACTCTCAGCTCTCATCAAATGAAGACAAAATAGATACAGATGATAGTAAGTTTCAGTAAACTTTGTATAAATATAAAATCTTTGTGAATTGTAATTATTGCAGTATAAAGGGATTTGAGCTTATCCAATACACCAGCTTGGAAACTTTCAAAGTTTAAATAGCAGAAATTGACAAAAACTCCTGTATACAAACATGTCACTAGGATGGATAAATATTATCTTTCAGTTGCCTTCTTCAGAAGCACCATTGTCACCTCTTGCTTTGAAGTTTTGAGAAGCTTTGTATTTAGCTTTATATTTAGTAATAGTTAACTGTACCAGGCTCTTGACTACCATTTGTACAGAAATGTACTTGTACTTATGCAAATGAACAAATATATTGCAGAATAAATGTAGGAACAAAGAGATTTTTCTCTGAGATGAGATGTATGTTTACTTTGTGCACTGAACTTCAACAAAGTGGGAAGAGCTGCTTTACATGGGGGAAATCAATTTGAAAAATTATTTGCAATATTTTAAAGTTTATTTAATCACCAATAGAGAAACTGAGCTTATAGAGTTTTCCTACCATTTTAAGATCTGGCATTTTTTCTCTTTAATGTAGCTTCCCAATGTTTCGTTTCTTGGCTGTAGTTTCCATATCTTGACTGGAAAAATCCATACGAATTCTAGATGACAACAAAAATTTAATTTTAAATATTTCTTTAGTAACATCTAGTAGTTGTTTTTTTAAGCTTTTGTATGATAGCCATATTCTTGACAGCAGCAATAAATAGATAAGTGAGCTTTAAACACTGGAATGCCAAAATCTAGCTTTCAATAAATAAGCAGTAATTATTTCTTCAAAGTGAATGGTTAATAGCATAGTGAACCGATCTGAGGTGCACAACTCTGGATTGCCCCAAGATGGCAGTAAAGAGGTGTGGGAGCCCCCATATTCTTTCTTAGTAGTCATCTTGAGATTTGTAGCCCAGATTTGGTAACTATAGTTAAAAAATAAATTAGTTGTTTGATACATTCAAACAGGAAGTTCTTGTTTATATGGCAACCTTTTAGTTACAGAGACAGCTACATCACAAGTTACTTTTTTCACATACCTTATTTAGTTATTCCTCTTATTTTCTGAATTCACTAAGTCTTTTCCTCTGTCTTTGCCTAACTTTTGTTTAACTGTAGGTGGGGTGGGGAATGTTACAATTACACCAGGCAGTTGAAAAAGAAAAAATGGCATTGGAAAAATATCTGAAGGACAGTGATAGCATAAAAGCTTACTGAGTACTAGAGAAACTAAACTGGCCTACAAGAAAGACCAAATGAAGAACGGAAAAGAAAAACGGAAAAGCAAAGTAATACATGGCCGGTACATTAAAAAAAAATAGCAGAACAAGCAGATAACAAGAATTCTGGCAAAACAGGAAAATTGAAGAAAGACAGAGGGGCTAATTCTGGCCACACAAAACCAAGTTTTAAATGGATTAAAAGCCAGACTTGAGAAGACAGCAACAGGCAACAAATGCCCTCTTTGCAAAGAAGCTGAAGAAACAGTGGACCACCTAGTTAGCTGCTGCAAGAAGATCACACAGATGATTACAAACAATGGTATAGCAGTGTAGCAACAATAATGCATTGGAATATCTGCATGAAATACCACTTGCCTGCAAGCAGTAACTGGGGGACCACAAAATAGACAAAATAATAATAAAAGAATCTAACATGCTCTGGGATTTTAAAATTCAAATAGTCAAACACCTGCCATACAACAGCCTGATTTAACAATTGCTTATAAGAAAGACAAAAAGTCTAGATAATAGAAATTGCAATATGGGGAGATAGCAGAAGAGAAGGAAAGTGAGGAAATCACATATAAAGATCTGAAAATAGAATTGGAATGACTCTGGCAAAAGAAAGCAAAGATAGTACCAATAGTAATAGGCACCTTGGGTGCAATTCCGATATATCTGGAGCACTACTTGAACACTGTCACATTGACAAAATAGCCATCAGTCAATTACAAAAGAAACGTTTACTTGGAACAGCTTACATTCTTCAGTGATACGTTTAGTATTATTAAATGCTTATTCCTATGTCCTTGGGAAAGACATAGACAAAAATGCCAAATTCAGTCTAAACATCTGGCTGACAAATCATAATAAAACTGAAGATTTAAACTGATGTACAAATTTTCTACATTTCTATAGGACAATGTTTGGTTTTGCTGGCTTCTGATAACATTTTTAATATTATATATTAATACCTAATAGTATTTTAATTTTAGTACACATTAAAACAGAATGTGTAAGTCCTTTATATATTTTTACTTTTCTACTTGCATAGCACTGTCATCCATTTCTGGATGCAGTTAGTGAAAAGCCACATCATATTTGAGCAACACAAATTTTCAAAGTTGTGATTCCAATATTCTTCTTACAAAATGTATCTTTTGCCTCCCTGAAACAAATAATTGATTAGATATTTAGTCTTCTTTTATTATGGACACAATTGAATCGGTATTCACTGTCCCTGAAATAATAGCATCTTTACCAAAACCGTTTGTCTTTTTTTCATTAATTTTCTTTATCAATTATTCTAAAGCTAAAGTGTATTGTTCCCTCTTTCATCCCATTATACAATTCCTTAACTTGTAGTACAGGTTTGTAGATTTGTTATCTGTATTAGTCTTCTTGTAAGAACAGTCCTGAAATGCACTTTTTTACAACAACCAAAACTCTATAATTCGTTCTTACCTTCTCAAATCTTTGGGTAACTTTTTTTCTTTCCAAAGAAATCTGTTTTCTTTTCTTGAGAATTGTCATTTTTGCAATGAAAATGAAAATCCTTTTTTATTTACCCAGCCCATCCTAATACAGTTATAGGAAATCTCATTCCCATTAAAAATTAAGTGCCATTTCTCCAGACTTCAGCACTGTATCTGCAGCTCTGACCTTTATTTGTATTATACTTGATAGTAAAATTGGCCTAAACCAATTATGTTTTCATTTTTGCCTGAAGCATAATTTTAAATGCTGTTAAAATTCTCATTCATCCAGGAAAGGTTATCTGGAGGCTTAAATCATGGCACTGGACTTGTTTTTTCCTTTCAGTCAACCTTTTACAGGCTTTTAAATCTTTTGTCTACTGGAAAACTTTAGTGCCATCTAGTGACCAGTTTTTTAAATTCTGAAATTGTTTATCTGTATTATCTCTTATAAAAACAAAGTATTTCCCATGAGAAGCTGTTTTTCTTTGTAATTAATTCCAGAATCATATTGTAAAAGTTTTAATATTTCAGTTTAATCTAGATCCTTAGTCCATTTATAACATTGTAACATCCAAATCTTATTTGGCATTTTGCTGTTTATATTAGATTGTTGTTGTTGTTCAGTCACGCAGTTGTGTCCAGTTCTTCATGACCCCATGGACCGCAGCATGCCAGGTTTCCCTGTCCTGCACTGCCTCCTGGAGTGCCCAAACCAACACCCATCACACTGACAATGCTATCTAACTAACCATCTCATCCTCTGCAGTCCCCTTCTCCTTTTGCCTTCAGTTTTTCCCAGCATTATGGTCTTTTCCAATGAGTCCTCTCTTCACATTAGGTGGCCAAAATATTTGAGTTTCAGCTTTAGTGCTTGTTCTTCCAATGAACAGTCAGGATTGATTTTCTGTAGGATAAACTGGTTTGATCTCAAGACTCTCACGAGTCTTCTCCAGCACCACAATTCGAAGGCATCAAGTCTTCAGCGTTCAGCCTTCCTTATGGTCCAGCTCTCGCAGCCATACATTACTACTGGAAAAACTGTAGCTTTGACTATATCAGATTCTTTAGATTCTTAATCTGATGATGAAAATTTTCCTTTGTTCAGGGTTGTACTCACCCAGCATTTTCAAATTTGTTGTTGTGAAGGTCTCTAATAGTTTAGATGTAGTTAATGAGCAATTTCTGAAAGTGATTGGAAAGTTAGGTTTGCAAACTTAGTCTCTGCTGCAGTTGTAAGATGGCTAATCCCATCTCTCAGCATTAAAACCATCCTGTGATCTCATGAGGAGCAGCTATCCAGAGCACATATGGACAATCTCCTTATCCAGAGAGGTTCCAGGGGACCATTCTATTCACTAATTAATTGGTCTTTGCCATGGTCATTGGCTCTGCTTTCACTGAGCTGTCTTCAGCTTGTCAAATCTTTTGCAGAAATCCATTGCAGTGAAGCCTTTTAAAGGACAATAACCTCAATTTTTAGTAACTTTCGAAACTATCCCCCCCAAAGACTATCCCAAGATATTTCTTCAACATCTTGCATGCCCCACATAGAGTTTTCCCCTTGGCTCAAATTGAGACATAGCTGTTAGGGTGACAATTACAGATATAGAAGCATCCCTTATGCATTTGTGTATGTTCAAATACAGATAAACCATCTGAATCACATGTGCTGCCAAAGTGCCTATTGTACACCCTATGGCAAATGTATCTTAAAAATACTAACTGCCAGAAAATTGAACTAGTCTTATGATCTAGAGCAGGCCTGTACAACTTGATGTTCTTGTTCAGCCTTTATATATCAAGCAGCATCTTTCACTCCTATTCTCTTTCCCCAAAATTCAGTATTATAAACTCATTTGCACTGGGTAGAACATTTCAAGTACACACTGAATGTAGTTTGAAAAGTCTTCCTGTAGACTTTGCTTCCTTTAGATGTTTTCTCTTCAGAAGACTCACCAGGATCTGAGCCTCTTCAGCCATGCTGAATAATCTGTTATCTTCCTAATAATACTTCATAGAAAGTTCTCAAAGATTCTAAATAATGTATTTGCTGTTTCTTTCCTATCCTAGAACTACAATCAACACATGTATCTTTAATATTGCCATCATAGTTTCTCTGTTGAGCCTTCAGTATTGCTTATATGGAGCTAAGTAGGCTAGCAGGATTATCAGGCCATCGACTTCCCCATTTAACAGGACGATGCTAGAAAGGTCAGGGTAATGGACCATAGAATATGCCATGCTATATTGGTAGTGACAGTAGTGGATTGGCAGGAACTGTATTGGGAAAATCCTGTCTTTACCCTCTGTATTTAGTGTATCAAGACACTATAGGCTTGACTTTAGGAGGTCACACAAGTCCTTCCTGCTCTTGGAGAGACAGTGAACTCATTCCTCTTGGTTGTCTCCACAGCAAAGGCACAAGACAGCTACAGTACTGATGTCTGCCAAGAATTCAAATTTGTGTAAAATTTAACAGTCATTTAGGTTTAATTGTCACCCCTTCACTTTGAATATGGTGTTAAATGGGGATTTTATTGTAGTCTGAAATGTTCAAGTTCTGCTTGTTGGATAATGTTCAATTTATTTTGTAGAAGACACCTAATTTTTCAAGGTATGATTTTCATTATTGCAGGCAAAATGTACATTTGGTAATTTAGGTTATCCTTTTTCAGAAAGATGTTAAAAATGTTTTTCCTGATATTAGAACAGGAATAAATTAGCAGTTCATTTTAGTGTCATGTAGCTGTTGTTTAAGGGACAATCATTTTATAGAATTGTCTTATGAAAATATCTTCTAGGTTACCTTGATATTAGAAAACATTTTCAAATGTTGCAATGTTTAGTTTTTGGTAAAACAGATTGTTTATTCATTCTTAACTATCTTAACATGCTACTTTGGTGCTTAGGTTTTTGTTTTGTTTATTTGGCATGTGTTTATCTGTAGTTCAAAAAGCTTACAATTTTCCTGTGGTTAATAGAGCAGTACAGAGTTCCAGCAAACTTTTTATTATAAATGATATTTGTAATTCAAGCTAAGAATGAACAAAAATAATATATATCTAAATTTCAAGCTTAAATGGATTACAGAGTTCACTTCTTAATATTATATGTAAAAAAGAAGAATTTACCTTTTCTCATCTAACAGTACTCTTGTAGCAGGTCTTTCCTTATTATCTCCCCATCCCTGACAAATATATTAAAAAGGGAATGGGAATAGTCTTTTCTCTGTTAACAGAAACTATTCCACTTGAGGAAAAAATAAATTAGATACATTCCTTTAAGAAGCATTTTGCTGTTGACATAAAGGAATGTTGATTTAGCATTTACTCACAATTTTATTTTTTCAGCTCCTTTTATGTTCCAAATATTAGAGTAGGGAAGATAAATTTGAAGTAGAGTATCCTAGATACAACTTAGTTCCTGACAGTCTAGAAACTCCCTTCCCAATTCCAGGTTTTGAAAGGTGGCCACTATAATTGTAAAGAAAATCTTACAAAAAGTCTAATCATCATAGTAGGGAGGATTGTTTGTAAGTGGCTGCGGGATTGTTTGGAATATCCCTGATTATGCTTAATTTCACAGTTTTTCAGCATTATGCATTGTTACTATAATGATTCAGACTTTATTGGCAGTTTCCTGCATTTTTCCACTAAAGGCTACTAGAGCCATTTTGGCAAACATGATGCTAGTTTTTCTTTACTGCAGCCTCTTCATTCCTGCTTTTTGCTCCATAAGAGCTCCTTGTTGTTTGTTTGTGTATTTCTTTTCTGTGTCTTAGAGTCAGTTTTTGACTCTTGACAACTGCCTGGACAATGCCCTACAGTTTTTTTGACAGCATTTTTTGAATGTGGTTTCATTGCCTGCTTCCTAGGACTTAGAGAATGTAACTGGCCTGAGGACACTCAGCTGATTTTATGTCTCAGGCAGGACTAGAATTCACAATCTCCCAATTTCTAGCCTGATATCTTAACCACTACAACCAACTGGCTCTCGTGTGTGCCATCTCTGTTTTCTCACCCAGAATTTTTGCAGATAGATGATTCATGTTTACTGCCTTCAAATATTGCTAGCTATTCTTTCATATGTCTCTGGATTCTGATAGCAGTTATTATAAATAATGTAAATTATTAGCCAAATCAAAAAAATTTTGGGAGACCTACCTGTGCTATGTTGATCTGTCAGAAGTTGATGTGTCCTTTATGAGTAAGAGTATGATTTGAAAATGACAGTTTGTATCACTTATTATAGCACAGCTTTTCTCAGATTTCTGCATGCTGAAAGACATGGGTTTAGAAACATTTATGCTGGTGAAATGTTGAAATCATGCAGTGGGAGTTGTTGTTAAATAGTTCCCATCATTAGGAAAAACTTTCCTGTTTAGAACAAAAGGTTGCTATTATGGCCATGACAAAATCAAGTCAAAAGGATGTCCCAGGGTAATCCTTATTATCCCCACTTTTTATCCCCAGGACACACCTGCAAATGAAACATGGGTTACAAATCTTGCCATTTTTGTTTCTTAATGAATGCTACTTTCCTTTTTCATGAGTTGAATCTGTTTTTTTAAAAAATGAGGTGAGACAGGAAACCTGATAGGTGTTAAAGGGGTTGTTTGTCTTGATTATTATGGGCAAATGTTGGGAATCCTAACTTAAGCCTAGTTTTTAAACTTATTATGATCCTAAACATGAGTCATAATGTATAGGTAAAATATATATATATTTGTCCTAAACATAAAATAGATCACAACACAGTTTACTTACTTGCATGGTATATTTTTAATTAAAAAAATGTAAAAGTAAAACAATTTTTTAGCTACGTAGCAAATATTATAATTATTTCTGTTTTCTTTAATTGCCACTCAAGTTGTTGTTGTTTTCTCCAAGGGCCTGAAACTTATTTGGGGGTACTTTCTCAAGAGCCATCAAATTTTCTGTCTCAGAAACCAGTGGTACAAGAAGAAGAAGAAGTCATGATCGCACATACTCACAAAGAGGCTGCTGATCAGGAATATGCATCCAGAGGATGTAGAAACAAATGTCATTCACACTTGCATGACACTCTAGGGCAGTCAGATCATCTCAGTCATCATCACCATGACTACCATCATATTTTACACCATCATCACCATCAGAATCATCACCCACATAGCCATAGCCAGCGTTATTCACGTGAAGAATTGAAAGATGCAGGTATAGCTACCTTAGCCTGGATGGTAATAATGGGAGATGGCCTGCATAACTTCAGTGATGGTCTTGCAATTGGTGAGTGCATCTGTATAGACTTCCCTGTAGGTGCTAGTTCATATGTGTAAATGGAAACTTCAATTCAGCAACACTTTTTTTAAATGCAGAAAATAAAAAAATGAAAGATTTTTGTTAGAATTAAGCCTGTCAGGATTCTCAGTACTTTCTCAGCCAATTATAGATACATCATAAATTGCAAGTTCGTTAACATCTGTGCTTTATTTCTTAAACATTACTAGCAGTGAGATACACATTAATCTTATTTATTTTTATTAATTAAATTTTTATGTCATTCATCTCACTGATACAGTGATTTATTTATCTGTCCCTGTAAAGGCTCTACGTCCATACTCTTTCAGCAACCATTCATACTTAAATTGGTGTTAAATTAATGGTAGTTATGACCACTCCTCTTACTTATGTCAGTGGCAACATCCCAGTGTTCGCAAGATTCTTCTTTGCTGGGTTCTTCAAGCAAAATCAGTGGGGAAGCCAGCATGAAGTTGCAAATGGCAATCTTGTGACAACCTCATTTAATGACCCATGGTGATTGGCTTAATGATAGAAACTACAGGTGCCAGAACTTCCATTGCTAAGCAGCATAGTCATGTGATGCCATATTTTATGATTCTAGTGCTTAGCAACATAAATTCGGTCCCAAATACAATTCTTAAGTGAATACTATCTGTAGTCATGTTGCTAGTTCTTTTGTTCTTTATTTGATTACATATTACTAAATGCAATAGTTTTTTAATTTTCATTATCTGTAAACTATTCTTCATTTAAATATAAATTGTAAACAAGTACACATATAGGAAATTGATTCTCTTTAAATTGAAATAGAAATAAGAATGGCCTTTCAGGGCTAGCTGAAAGTATATAGCTTTTGTTCAGTAAGTAAATGGATATATTTTTTAATCTTTCTTTATAGGGCACACACCTTACAACTAGTCATTTATTCATATTCTTCCTTGTATGTTTTCTGATTCTAATTCATGATTCTTGCAATATAGTACCTGTACTATACACAATACGTATTAAAATGCCTTGCTTAATTTCGATGCAGTATTTGACTGCATTTTCCAGTTTTATTGTTTTTTAATAATGTTCTTTATTTATAGGGGCTGCTTTCACTGAAGGTTTATCTAGTGGCTTAAGTACATCTGTTGCTGTCTTTTGTCATGAGTTACCACATGAATTAGGTAAGTCATGTGTATTAGGAACAACTGAATATAATTTCCATGCTTTAAGTGGTATATCAACTGGATTGTGATAATAGTAATAACAAACCTCAATTTCACATTGTTGGTTCATTAGTCTTTTAGCTTTCTTTAAAAAAAATTATTGAACAGTAATTTACTATTTTGTTTAGATTGCTCACAATGTAAAAGTGTCCTGGTCAAATATACACAGTAGAGTTACAAAATACATCAGAACAAAAGAACTTCTCTGCTCTTATACCTTTGCAACTGGTATTCTTCTGATCCTAAATATCAGAATATTTGTATCTTTGACAGGCTTGGTCTTCATTGATTTTTCTATGCTTTTTTATACCCTTCTAAAGCTAGGCTTTATGGGCATAATTACATTTAGTTTAACTACATGCTAAGGGTTTCTGATATTGTGAGAGATTGAGAATTACATTTGTGAATTCATTTTCCTTCACATATGCTTCAAAGATCAAATTGACCCCTTTTTCTAAATTAATTTTGAAACTTGTTACTTTCCTCATAGGAGAGTTGTTTTAGTTCTCTGATTATTCTAGATGTCCTTTCTATACCTTCTGTACCAAGAAGTAGGCGTGGTATTCTAAGAATATTCCAAATTCCTAAATTTATATGGTCATTACACAACTGCAAATTAAGTTTCTTTCCATTTTGTAATGATATTTGTTGAGAAATGAACTTTTTGCTTTTCATATATTGAACTGTTTTTATTAAGCTGTCAGTTTCCAATTCAAGATCCCTTTTACATATACAGATAGTCCTTGATCTATGACTATTCGGTCAGCAACCATTCCAAGTTAAGATGGTGTTGAATAAATGATGATTACAACTGGTCCCTGGAATTCTTATCCTAGCACCCCTGTAGTCACATGATCATGATCTGTATGCTTGGCAACACATTCCCACTTATGGCTGGTTGCCAAGCACCAGTCAATGGGGAAGCTGGCAGGAAAAGTTGCAAGTTGATAGATGAAGTCTCCTCTCCCACATCAATGCACCCTTCCTCAGCCCCTCTGAGCTCACTGATGTACTCCCATTCTCCCTTCCTGATCAATGTGGCACATCTTGTGTACCCCACCTGACCTGTGCACCTTTCATGCACCCATTCTACTGCACTGCATAATCTCCCCAATCTCCTTGTACACCCTCCCTGACCTATGGCATACCTCTTGTTACCTGTATGGTCAATGTAGACATGATTGGTGCATATGTGAACTTAAGTTTTATTAAGTCACCACCCACAGTTTCAAATAATGATCTGGTGATTCAGTTTTAGACAGTACAGTAAAAGTTTTCAATAGGATGAAGCAGAAATAAACATTTAATAAAAGACAAAAATAGTCAAATCTATCAACAATCTAATATAATTTTATTGCTGGTCGAAAGTGCAGTTGCAATAGAGATCAGTCTTTATGTTTTATTTAGCTGCAAGAGCTAATCAAGAGACAGTGTCAAATATACATTAAAAACAACAAAGTAAAGTAAAACATAGGTGATAATGCTCTTTTATTTCAAGCAAATAAATTGTATCTTGCTTCCAAATTAATAGAGGAAATTAAGCCATTTGTGTAATCTAGGAATTTCCACACTGCTTAGTGTAAAATAGGAGCCTCTCATCCTTCAGTGTATAATAGCTAAAACTGTTTAATTCTGGAATTTATCTATATTAATATTATTGGATAAATCATGGCATAGTTCATGTTTGAATCAAATTCACCAGTTTAAATTGATTATAAGATTCAAGTTGGGGTGATTCCCTGTTGCAGTATGTCTCAAACTTGGCTTAAAGTTGCCAGACTTGAGTTGGGTCCAGTTCTGGAGCAAGATTCATGTCTTCCATTGACAAAATTGGAAAGTTGCATAGGTGTACATTTTCTTTATGGTATGTTATAAAAATACACACATTGTAGATGTCTCTAAGGAAATTATCCCTTTCCCATTTTAGAAGACAAGATGAGGTTTTAAGAAATCCTAGCTCGAAAAGCTTGTTATTTTTCTTTTTTTTAGGAAAGTGCCTATAGCTTCATGGGGGGAATAGGAGATGAAAATTAAGCATGATTGCTTTTGTGAGGAGTTGGAGCCAGCTTAAATGGAAATAAATAATAAATACATTGTGACTAACACCAAAATTGTATTAAAGAAATATTTTCATAGTTTGTATAGTTTTTTAATATAGACCTGTCAGTTCCACTAATCTCTTTCTTCTTGTTTTATCCATCACAAAGAAACATATTCTAAATGTAACTTATGTTTCCTAGCTTTATTTAAAGTTTTAAAAAGAAGACACAAACTAAAAACTTAATGAAAAGTAAGAAAGAAAAAAAGTAAGAAATCAAAGAGAAAGTTCAAAGCTCAAGAGGGAGAAAAGTAAAAGAAAAATAGAAAAGAAAAAAGATACAAAGTGGCTTCCAAACTTTTGCAGTTGTCAATCTTCTTTCTGTAATCTAACCTGTGTAATCATCAATACCAGAATTCATAAGTTCATTTTGTTCTGTTTTCCATGAAAAATCCGTAAGGAGTTTCCAGTCAGCAATAAACACAGATCTTTCTTTTCTGTAATCAAAGTGAAGGTTCATTTTTACAATGTACAAAAGCATATTAAAAACTCATACAAATCTAATCTGATTTGGTTCACTTTGTGAGGATTTGACCCAATTCAACTGCACACTTTTAATTTAAAGGTTTTTATAGGTTAGTCTTTGATTTAACAACCATTCAAAGTTACATGGACTTCAAAAAAAAGTATTTATGACCTGTTCTCTGACTGCTGCCCCCCCTCTGCAGTCATGTGATTGCACTACAGATTTCACTACATTTCGGCTTGCATTTTTGATTGGCTGCAGTGTCCCACAGTCATGTGAAACTATCTTCTGTATGATGACTCACTTTACTTTTAACAACTTTTAACAATGTTGTTAAAAACAGTTGTAAACTCAAGTCTGGTCAGCTGGTGCTTGACTTAGAACCGCAACAACTTACAAGTGAAATTCTAGGCTTCGTTGTGCTCATAAGTGCTACTTATAGCAAATAATTGCGATAAGTAATAGCAAACAATTGCTAAAAACTACTCGTAATAGCAAATAAATTCCAAGTTTTTTATTCCACATTAAATTGTAGTAGTGTTTATTAAAATAATGGAAAAACATAAAGTACTTTGGAGTGTCTGTGATTACACAGCACTTGTGAGCTGCTCCTTAAAACAACACTGTCTTTTTTGGGGGGTTTTGTACTCCGCTGAAGGAGACAATCATGCAATTCTGCGAAAAGACTGTTTTTTACAGTCCTATCCATATACAATCTTAGTCTGTATATATTTGTGTATCTGTAAAGCGCATATAAAATTATAAAAATTGACAAAAGTAATTATGCTTATTCTCTGCTCTCCTTCTGAAATTTTGAAGCACCTGATTATATAAAAGCAAGAGATTCTTTTAAAAAATCCCTTAAACTCTCATAATTTTTGAAGTGAATTCCATGTGGACTGAAATGCTGGCATTTTAATATAAATGATGGATATAAACATGTTTGTGTCTGTCTTTTGAAGGAGATTTTGCTGTACTTCTCAAAGCTGGTATGACTGTCAAACAAGCTGTTCTTTATAATGCTCTCTCAGCTATGTTGGCATACCTTGGAATGGCTACTGGGATACTTATTGGCCACTATGCTGACAATGTTTCCATGTGGATTTTTGCCCTTACTGCTGGGCTGTTCATGTATGTTGCTCTTGTTGATATGGTAAGCAATATGTTTGTTAATAGATATTAATAGATAATAATAGCACTCCAATATTAGAAGCATTTTCTTTGGAATGCCAGTGAGATATTCTTGTGGAAACACTAAGCTGGCATCAATTTCAAAACAAGCTTATTAACTTCTCTAGCCAATAGAAGTAATAAGTAATGAGGTGGGGTGGGGTAGGGAAATATTAGTGAAATCATTACTCAAATAACATGCTATTTCTGGCAAATATGGCCAGGTGAATTCATACACTCCATTGCTGTTATTCATTTTTCTGAGGACCATCCTGGATTCATTTTAAGAATGAAGCCTTGGCACTTACATAGATACATAGTTACACTTGATTCTTACATAGATTCCTATGTAAGAGACCTAATTACTGCAGGGGGAAGTAGAAATACTATGTTAAGAAGAATCTCAAGATTTCTTGAAACACAATATTTTTAACCCCTACTTGATTGGGACAACCAGCCACAACTCTTTTAAGGATTATAATGATCAGTGGATCCAGGAGGCATGGACAGTTAAGTCATTTACTTAAAAACAGTAATAGAAATATAAAGAGAAAGAACATGAAATTAGTTCCTTAATTTTGTAGATATTATACATTTAACTGCCTGGAAGTAAGAAAAAGAGCATCTTTTATAGATGAGAATATACTGCAATATAAATTTAATAAATAAATTCTAGCAGGTTCCACATGTATTATAATAGTGGGTTGATCAATATTATCAACATTAGCCATTGAATATTTAGAAACATTACAGTGGAACCTCTGATTGCGAGCCTAATTAGTTCTGGAAGAATGCTCTTAGTCTGAATTGCTCTTAAACCAAAGCGAGGTTTCCCATAAGAAACAGCGTAAAGTCAGATGATCCGTTTCACTCCCCAAAAAATATTCACAAAAAAATAATTTTCAATGGAATTTTATGTAGAAATGATTGTCCCTAATATCTGAAACAAGTAACAATGATAAACACAGAATTAAAGCAGAAATAGAACAAATTAACCAGCACTTATGGATCTGCTTCAAGGCAAATACTGGCCATCAGCTGCTGCTTGGCCGGAGCTGTCTGGCACCCCTGTTGGATCAGGAGGATCTGCTGCCTCACAAGGCAAAACGGCCTTTTCCCTCAGCAGTTTCTTTCCGTGGGTCTTTCCTGGGTGGTTTGGAAATGTTTCTCATCATAACCTGCCTCCATGATATGAGAGGGGAGAAGAAATGGGCAGGAGGGGGAAGGGCTGGATGGTGCTGGGAGATGTGAGAGAGAGAGAGAGAAAGAAACAGGGAAGATGGAGGGCCAGTCTTTCTACTCTTTGAGAAGAGTCCTGGCTGGTATGAGGGAGACCAGAGGGAGGAGAGGAGGGGAAGGGGGATTTCCTGGAAGGAGAATTTGAAATCTGAATCTCGCGAGTTCTTTCTCTTGAACGCCTTTCACTTAATTTACGCTTTCTACACAGCGAGAACCATTGGCTCTATTGTGAGATTTCCTACGTGAGCTCATCAAACAGTGCTCATCTTGCGAGTTGCCACTTGTTAACTGAATCAAATTTTGTAAAAAATTGTTGCTTGTCTTGAGAAAATCTCGTGAACTGAGGTGCTCACAATCTGAAGTTCCACTGTATTTTTATAATAAAAGGTAAAGGTTACCCTGCCAGTCGTGACCAACTCTAGGGTGTGGTGCTCATTCCCGTTTCAAAGCCAAAGAGCCAGTGTTTGTCTTAGGATGCTTCCGTGGTCATGTGGCTGGCATGACTAGACGCCAAAGGCGCACAGACACTGTTACCTTTCCCAGCAGAAGAGGCAATGCCTATTTATCTACTTGCGTTTGCATGCTTTCGAACCGCTAGGTTGGCGGGAACTAAGGCAGAACAGCAGGAGGGTTGCCCTGCTACACGGCAGTGCCAGGTCTTGGAACTCAGGCCGACCTTCCAGCTGGCAAGCCAAGCTCTTAACTGCTTGCTTTACCATGCCTCTCTTATTTTTATAATACTCATGACTTAAAATTATATGTCTTTAAATGCAGGTACCTGAAATGCTTCATAATGATGCTAGTGATCATGGATGTAGCCGCTGGGGATATTTCCTATTACAAAATGCAGGAATTTTGTTAGGTTTTGGTATCATGTTACTTATCTCCGTGTTTGAACATAAAATTGTGTTCAGCATAAACTTATAGGATGCAGCATAAATTTATAGGATTGCATTAGTCTTCAGAGCTGCCCTTGAGGAGATGGAAGAATTTTTGCCAGTTTCTTGTGGCTCCTGAAAAATTGCTGTAGAGGCTCAGTGATCCTCCAGAGAAGTATCAGAGATGTGAAAGTGCAAGGTGCTGAGAAAAAAAATGTGAAATCACCCTGCTTTCTTCATCCAGGGGTGAGCCTCTGAAGGATTACAATTGTTTCCATAATCTGAAGTTTTTGTTTACTGAAGCAGCACATTACTTCAAAAGCATGTTTTATTTTCCATGCAATTAATATCATCTGTATAGTTTGTCAGCACTTCCCCCATTAATTAGAGATGTTAATAATATAAACTTGCATACTTTGCACTGGATTAACCAGTAACAAAGTGAAAACATTGGCTTATTAAATATTACCTTTTACCAAATATAGTAAAACCTGAAAGTATAAATAATATGTAACTTGCAATTTCGTTTGAAAAAAAATATTGCAAATCTGGTTAGAATATGATTTGCCAGAATTTGTCTTGTATATGTTAAAAGTGGTACAAAACATGTCAACTGTTGTTGCTTTTAATAGGGCTTATGTAGAAAACCTAATTATCACTTTTTTTCTTGGTAGTGATGGTGGAAAACAGTTATATATTGTAAATATATATTCCATTGATGAGATTTAATATTATACTTGCAATTAAAGTTACATAATTCTTAGTCTGACTATAAGTCCAAAGTATGTTTTTATGTATTTATTGATACCAGGAAAATTTATTTTGTTTCAGATGTTTAAATATAGCCACATTTCAACGTTTAACACACATCAGTAGCTGCCTTTTGGAGTTTGGCATCTTTTTAATAAGTGACTTAAAGTATTTAGATGAAAGTGTTGGCAGAATCACAAAGATGGAAAAATAGTAAAGAATTAGTAGATGAACATCTGTAATAGAAAATACATTATGTTCTGCTATAAAATGTGTATTTGTATAGATATAACAGTTGAAGTTCTATCTATCTTGGTACATGTACATCTTCAGCCGTTTGGTTGATGATTATTTGAACCAGAACTTTTTCATACCATATATGCTCAGAAGTGCCAGAACATTCTTTGCTTTCTAAGGATCTGTGGTCTTAAAAACCTATTATGAAAACAATGAACATATGTGACAGAAAACTGACAGTGCACTAAAGTACCTATAAAAGACAGTTGTTAGCTCAGCTTCATAGAGTATTAGTTTGATCGGTCTTTTGAGGAGAAAATGCTCATACACATATAGGCAAACACGGAGACATGTTACTTTATTACTTAGAAGAAAATATAGATACCTCCTATGGCTATTGGTGATAAACTGGTAAAAAATTTTAGGAATGATGTTCTGAATACTTTCTGTACCCTGTTATTGTCACAATAACTTAGATAGGCTGAAAAAGTATAACTAGCTAGACTCACTCCTTGTCCAACATTGCTAACCATTATCTCCTACACATAATATATTTTAAGCACGTTCTTCCTAAATTTCTAGGCTTGTTCAGAACTCAATCCTAGAAGTATCTTTTAAGGATTTTTGCTCCAAACTTTTTTAAAATTCAGATTTTACTTACCTGTTATGTGACAGCTCTTGGATCTTAAACTGCTGAACTGCCCACCTTCTGTCTGACAAGCCCAGTGTCTTGCACCACTGTACACCCTTAAAGTTCTTACTAAGAGTATTTAAATATTTTATACTTAAAACGAGAGGAAATACACACATTTAAAATTTGCATATAGTAATAAAAAATTATGTTTGAAAAGTTATACCAGCATACATAATATTAGGACAAATAGAAAATAAGCACATAAATTAGTATATGCAGACCAAATTTCTAAAATGGACCTTTCTAAATACAACTTGAAAGCCACACTGGTAAACCAACCTCATAAAATGTTGGCTGCAGAAGAGAACTGTTAATTTGCTGCAAAATCAGTTGGGAAAAATATAATCTCCCTTCCAATTTAACTCCATGAGTTAAAATGACTTCACAGTGCATTTTAGTTATTCTTGCTGACTATTGTTTACTGAAGTCTTTGGCGAGAGAGACCAAGGTGCAGGTGTGAACCTTAACATGTTTGCTAGCTATTAGTTTATCCAGTAAGATACACAAACATATAAATGCAATAAAATAATCTTGGAAATTACATGCTATTACAGGTAGTCATCAACTTATAACCTAGAGTGAAATATAAAATGCTGTGTGATGCAAAAGAGAAGGGAGGTTTAGTTTTACTGAATTTAAAACTATTTTGCAGCATCTTGTTTAGTTTGGGCAAAAGAATGGATAACACTAAGAGATACAGGATTATTAAATTTAGAAGGTTACAACTTGAGATTTGGGTGGAATGCCTGTTTGTAAGGTAAAATGTGGACTTTAAAAATCATTTTATCCAGCATGCCAGCCTAAGAATCTGGAATATTTATAAACCCAGAGTTTGCCCTAAGCTACCTATGTGGTTATCCCCACAAGAAGCCTTTCATAGAAAAGAGATGCTGAGTAATTATATCAGATAACATATAAGGATTTGTTCAAATATGATCAAGATATCTAGAGAATTGAATTTACAAGGTTTCAAGTGTCACTGATTTCCGTATGTACAACTAATAAAGGGTTTAAAGCTGATACTTGAATTTTGTAGGGATAAATTTACATTTGAAACTGAATTTTGTTCAAATGATGATCACTTTATAACTAAAATGGAAATATCATTGGAAACCGAAGAATTGGTAAAAAATTATATGGTGAAGTGGGCAAAAAATTTTCAGTACAATATCCAACTTGAACAATGGGGAAATACGTGGTTGAAGGGTCTTAAATTTAGGTAACTTAAAACCTTAAGGAAAATTTTTACAAGACACTACAGACAGTTAAACTTTCCAAAATGTGTAACGGAATATCGAATGCTTGCTGGAAATGTAAACGACAAGAAGGGACTTTTTACCACATTTGGAAGTCATAAGAAAGTAAAAAAATTCTGGATGGACATATATACTGTATAACTATTCAAAAAATCTTGAATATGGACTTTCAAATGAGAGTGGAAATTTTTGTATAAGGAATGATGGACAAGCACTGAGAAAAAGCGCATGGCATTTTACTCCCGTATATGGCAAGGATTGCTGTAAACTTTTTTTCGGGATTTACTATTTGCATAGAAAGTCGGAAGTCACTGTGATGAATGCCTGTTATGTGTTCGCATGTTTTTGCTTTTTCTCTGTTTTGCATAATACAATAAAAAATCCGGTGCAAATCATCTCTCATACATTTAAAGCAATGGCATTTAACTCCGAGTCGCAGTCCCGATTCCCTCCCCACCCTTAACTGGAACGGCCCGGCCCCGTGCTCGTAGAGCTACGAAAGGCGTGGGAGGACTCGGGTTTTAGGCTTGGGCCGGCGACACTTCCCTTCCGCCTCTTTCCCCTGCGGGTTTCTAAAGAAAACGAAGGAGACGCTTATAACTTCCCGAACAGAGGCGGTAAAAGCTGACGTCTGCCTTCAGGGCTTTGCTGTTGTGGTCATTCAACGATTCAGCAGCAAGTGCAACCGCCGGCCCGCGCCGTTTGCTCCGCTTCGGGGCGCAAGTTTAGAGAAGGGTCGTTTTAAGTAGGCTTTCACTTCCCCGAAACGGCGTTGGGCGACCTTCTCCTGAAAACAACTCTAACGGCTAGCAGTGCTACAGTAGAAAAGCCGGGATTAATCTGCGGAGTTGTCGCCGGTCACCGTCTCGCTCAATCATTATCGCGTCTTACGCCGCCCTAGTTTTTCAAAATTACCAGCTTGGAAGTCGGTCGGTCTTTCGGGAGCTTTCGAACAGCGTCCTCCCGAAGAGGCGCTGACAGTACCGGGGAAAGATCAGTCGGACAATTCCCGCTCTGGCTCCATTTAAATTCAAGGAATTTAAACTGGCTTCCTCAAATGCTCAGAAATTCACACCCTAGAATGAGGAGCGTTTGTCTCCACGCGCGTGTATCTATACGGCGGCAGCGTGGTTTACCGCGAGCTTTACGCTGGGACCTCTTGACTGCGGCCTTGCGGAACCCCCGGGTCTCTCGCGCCGCCCAGCCCACGGCTGCCATCATGGCGTCCTGCGCTCGCGAGGTCCCAGCTTCCATGGCAACGGTGCCCGGCGTGACGGAACGGTATTTCACCCGCTGGTACAAGCCAGGTAGTTGATCCCCGGCTCTCGCCCGCGTCCCCCCCGGTCGGAAGCGAGCGGAGGAAGCGGCTTGCCCCTTTGAAGAAAGGTTTCGCAGCGCCTGCGATGTCCGCCTCTATGCCTGTTTTCCCCGACTTCTCCCCGCTTTCCCTTCGCGTGGGTCGTTTTTACTGGGGGTGGAGAAATGGAAAACAGCAGTATTTCTCGACCATGCTGGCTGGGGAATTCTGGGAAGTGAAGCCATGCCGCTTCAGGCTGCATGGAGGGCCCTGGGTGTAAGCAGGTGTGATTGCTGGCCTCCTAGGACATCACCTCCAAACACGTCGGTGAGTTTGCATTTGCTGGTGGTGAAACCGTCGTGTCCCTCTTAGCGCCGCAACGGGCGTTATAGGGCCTTAGGAACGATTTCAGCCTGGGGCTTGCGTAGGCGATTCTGAAAAGCCCCCTTGTTAAAGAATTCAGCACAGCGACGACGCTAACCTCGACACCACGCAGATGTGATGCTGCCTGTTGAAGCTTCCTTCGTTATCTCCGGTAATTAGCGAATCATCGGTGCACAGGTGGAATCTTGAGCTTCATTGGTAGCCTTTTCAGAAAGGCGATACTGTATTCGTATTTTAGCATGGCGTCCATAGTTCCTTTTGAAGTTCAGGAGAGTTTTCTTTTTAACCAGAGCCCTTTCTGAAAACAAGAACTAGACTTTTCAGCAACTAAAAGATAGGGAGCATTTTCTGGAGGTCCTTGGATATGCTGGCAACCAATAAGACAGGTACAACCTAGACCGGTAAAGAGGCTGACGTAACCGAAACATTTGCCACTTGTGGAATGTTACCCAGCACCAGTGTTTTCCAATGTTCAGCCCTCACGTGCAATGAATGTCTTTTATTGTTCTGCTTGGCCCCTCATACAAAACCTTTTCTCTTCTCTATATGCATACCAAGTGATATATATGTATATATATGCCAAGTGATCCAGTTTTCAGGTTATTTAACAAAATGGGCTCTGGTCCACAAACCTATGATAAATTTGTTAGTTATTAAAATGCCACAAGTCTTTTTGGAGAATTTCATGCACTTTCAGTCAGCCTGAACTCTGAGTAGAAGTTAAGTAATTGCTAACCTTCTTTCCCCAGATGTAAAAGGTAATCAGTGTGAAGATCATTGCATATTGCAACATTCTAATAGGTAAGAATTCAAGTTATGTGCCTGTTTATACAAAATGGTTCTGTATTCAACTAAATGATCATTCAAGAGAGCTTTTTACCACTCTAGTTAATTTTCATGGAAGTGAGTTCCTGCGCTCATACACTCATGCATTTGGACTATTGAAATACACTCTTAAGAGTATTTGGAAGGTGCAGCTGGCACAGATTCCAGCTACGTGGAGAATTCTATGGGTCCGTAAGTTGGCCTATATAACACTGCTGTTGCATGAGCTGCACTGTTGCTGGTCTGCTTCCGAGTCAAATTCAAGGTGTTAGTTATGACTTTAACCAACCTTTTAAACTTTAATTTGACCCTTTATGGCATGGGTCAAGGCATGAGAAACCACCTCACCCCAATGGGATTAGTCTGCTCCCCTTGTTCCAGAGAAGGGGCATACTGTGGACCCTGTTGGTCAGGGAATTCTGGCTGGCAGGATCCAGGAGGGCTTTTTCTGCAGTGGTTCCTACCCTCTGGAACATTATGCCCCTTGAGATGAGATCACCCCCACCCTCTTGGCCTTCCATAAGAGCCTCAAAACCTAGCTCTGCCAATTGGCTTGGGGTTCCAGTGGGGGCATTCTATGTTGGAGGTAGTTAGTGGACTAGGAAGAAGATCCCATCTCTACCCTGTAGTACTTTTTTTTTAAACTAAGTTAATCTCACTCATTTAATATTTAATGTTTTGTATCTTTGTTTTTATGTTGTGTGTAAGCTGCCCACTCACTCAACAGTGAAATGGGTGACATAGATTCAGTTAATCAGTAAGAATAAATAACATGCTGTCTTCCTGTTTTAATCTGGCAGAACCTTCTACTAATTTGTTCCCATTTCTGATCCCTATCCTGTGCTGTTGCCTCTGTTCTGACCTGCCACAAATAGTTGCATCCTGATTTAACATGTGCAAACACACTAAGTTAAGTTACTGGTGGAGTTTGATTTTGTTTCATGCCCCACTTTTCTAAATGTCCCCAATCAGCAGGAAGGTATTTAAGCAGAACAGCCTATTTAGGTAATTTTCATAAGGTTATACTTTGCTCTTGATTAATGTGCAATTAATTTTTCAACATAAGAAATTAATGAGTTTTGTAAAATTAAGGAATATCAAACACCAGCCATATGTGTTAAGGACAGAAAAATGTTTCATTTGAAATCTATTATATTCCTTTATTTTTCAAATATAGATACAGTGGGATAATTGATAACAATATGCTCCATTATTTCAAATACAGATTAACTGCTGTTACCTTCTGGAATCCAGAAAAAGGAAAGAATAATTACAGACCAGCTCTCAGGTTTAAAAGTGATCAGCCAAATTTATGAAAAATAGAACAATAGATATTGAATATATTGATTAACTTCCATATGCTGCTATACTATCTCTAAATGTCAGACACTGGTGATAAGTAAAGTTGACCATTGGCCTGCTTTAATGCACTGAAAGGATTGATTGACCTAGCTGACTAAAACTATAGGGTTATAGGTAGTCCTTGACTTACGATTGGTTGCTTAGTGACAATTCAAAGTTACAATGGACCCTCCAAAAAGTACTTACAAGCCAGGTTCAAAGTTCTAACAGTTGACTGCCCATAGTCACATGATTGCATTTTGGGAGCTTGGCAACTGGCCCTATTTATGGTCATTTACAGTGTCTCACAGAAATGTGACTGCGATTGTTTACCAATTTTTACCAGAAACCTGCATTTACTCAGGGTTTCTCGCAAAAAACACCCATTGGTGTTAATCATGGGTTCACTTAATGACCACAGCATTCACTTAATGATGTCACAAAAAAGGTAAAATTGGACATGATTGTGTGATAACTTGCTTAACGGCATGATTTACAACCGTAGTTCGGTGCAGTTACAGTTGTAAATCAAGGACCTGAGTACAGCACTAGAAATACTTCGGCTTGAATTCAGTGAGATAAATCTTGTGTTTTGGAGTATATTGGAACAAATTTGTTCAAGACTAGTTTTACCCAGTAATGGCAGCATTTACACTGGCTGTCAAAGTGATTGATGCCAGTCAAAGCCCCATCCCTTTTTATGCATTATCCAAGTGAAAAGGGGTGGAGTTTAATCAGTCATGTGTGCCAGTTGGATGTCATTGATGGCCCCTGAAGACACCTCTGTCCTGGATGAGATCCCTAGGAGGAATTCATGAGGTAACAGAGTTAGACCACTTTATTGTCAACCAGATTTTTATATTTTTTGAATTATAAGTCTTTTGTTTTAATTGTGTACTGCCCAGAGCCACAAGCGTGAGATGTGCAGCCATATAAATTTAATACATAAATGTTTTAAGATTTTACATTTTCTTTAAAAACTAAGATTTTTAATATCTATATTTGGTCCTTGTTTAGTTTTTTGTTTTCTTCGATATAATACAATTAAAGTACCTTTTGCAACAAATTTCCACACCTAAGTAGCATAGCTGCTTGAGAATATAAGCATGAATCAAATGCACATTTTAATGAGAGCACAGTTAATTTAAATATTATAGCAGTATTACCTTCACTAAGGGCTTTCTTTTCACTGCAGCAAAACTCTAGTTTTCTTAAATTATAATAGAATGTTTTCCTAGAATAATATATTTTAGTCTTACGTTGGTGTGTTTCCATTTTCTTACTGCCTTCTATGTTTCTATTTTATCCTTTGCATTTGTTGTAATGTATTTTTTTAGTAAGTCTCTCATTTTAAAATTAATTTTAAATTATTTTAAATGTTGCAGGTGGTTCTAGGAAAAGTCATTTTGAAAAATACATAAACATGTTTTGAATAAACAGAACTTCTTGTCTTGTAGAATCTGTGTCATCACTATAGCGGATGCCCATCCTCTACTTCAAAAAGGAAAATCAATCAAGAGTATTAGTTATCAAATTAGTGCAAACTGCAGCAGGCTGCAAAATAAAGTTTCTGGAAAGTCTAAGCGGGTATGGCTCTTTTAATTTGTACCATGACCACAGATCCAAGTTTCATTTTTAAGAAGCAGTCTAGATTTTGTTTTTTAAAATTTTATTAGACTAGCTCAAAGTAAAAGAATTTTAATATTAAGATTTGTTATATATTCCAACTTTTCCTTAACTCTATCAGGATGCCCCTTGTTGGCAAAACACTTTATCAGCAGACCAATTTTAAAATAAGGGCTAATCCCAAAGGAAAGGCAGATCAATAAAAGGATTACTAGTTTTCGGCATATCTAGGCTGTCTGAATTTATTTTGGTGTTCTAACTAAGGGAAATGGGGGAAAATGCAGTTACTTATTTTCCCATGGGCAAGATGGAACAACAGATTAGGTCAGGGTACCAAAACATGCAGTGTTCTTCCATTTGTTTTCCATTTGAAGACAATGAAAATTACTGAGGTAGAGGAATAATTCTCTTGCAGCCATGCCTCATTAACTTTTTATTTGTGCTAGCACATACTGTACTGTTAAAATAGCTGTACACTTATGTAAGTTGACAGCTGAGGGAAATACAAATTTGGGCTGCAGAAATGGATACAACTGCCCAATGAGAGCAAAGAAATACTGAAAAGTGTGCTATTTAGTGGTAGCCCAGATTTTTGGTGTCCCAATGTTCAATGGGTGCTGTTTACCCACACTATACCTAGTTAGCACCCATTGAAAATAGCCTGACAGCATCTTCTCATTGGTATCTTCTGACATAAAATTATTGAAATCAGTGGAATTAATTGGTCACATCCAATAGTGTCTTTTAGTTGTTTGAGATAGTGGGAAGGCCAGATCAAAACTCTCAGGAAAGATTATAATATGTATTATCCAGCAAGGTAGGTTTTGCTGAGAAAAAATAAGATGCCTAAAGCAGCAGTTGACTTTAATTTCAGATATTGGGCACAACTTGACAAAGGTTAATGAGTAGTTGAAATTACATGAGAGTTCAGCAGTTTATAGTATATAAAAATGTAAACTCTCAATACACCAAGTAGTTTGGTGCAAAAGCTTCTAAAATTATTTTTTGAGTTTGCAGTCTATAAGTGTAATAAAAGAGCAACCTCCCCAGAGATTTAAACATCCCAGGTCTGTTTTTCTTTAAACAAAGCCTTGAAAACCTTGCTGTTTCCCCAAGATTTCAGCCAGAGTGTGATACATGACAGGACTTGTCTATTCTACCAAAATGACCACCTTTTTTATTCCCTAATATTTAATTCTTTGACTTTAAATTTGTATACCACCCAGAATCATCAAGAAATTGTGTAGCTTTATAAATGTGAAAAATATCGCTTCTGTCACAAACCTTGTGAATTTCATCCACATTGGGTTTTTAATGCAGGTTTTCCTACAGCTAAAATTTAGTACATAAGTTCTGCCTACATTAAAGGAGGAACCATATTGAATAATCATTGTAAGCATTAATTTCAAATGTTAAATTGGTCAACATTGCACAATGCTCATCTCTATGTATCATTTTCCCAGAATCCTAATTAGTTGAATACTTTTCTCTCCAGGGCGCTCAGTTTCTAACAGAACTTGCTCCTCTATGTCGAATTCTCTGCTCAGATGGAGAAGAATACACCATCTATAGGTATGGTAGTAAGATTTTACTTAAGACTGTGTTGCTTGTACTGTTCTAACTTTTAATAAACTGAAAATTCTTTCCAGCTGTGTAAGAGGAAAATTAATAGAAGTGAATGAAAACATTCTGGACAGTCCATCTCTTCTACAAGAAAAGGTCAGGATTTCAAAGGTGGTGTTTGCTTTATTTTCCTCTGCCCCCTCCTTTAATTTTCTCACAAATGTTTTTTTTTGTTTGTTTGTGTTTGTTTTCCTAGACTTCCACAGAGGGTTACATTGCAGTTGTGTTGCCAAAATTTGAAGAAAGCAAAAAAATAACTCAGGGACTTCTGACAAGAGAACAGTATGAAGAATTATTGTCAAAACGTTTTAATTCTACATCATTATGCAATATGAATGAGAACTTAGCAGAAATATGAAATACATCAGACTTCTTCCAGTATATCCCATACTAAAGTGACTTTATGGATTTTCATACTTAAAAATACAGTAAGGATTAGATGATCATAATCTTAATTGTTCATTTTCAGCCAACAAAGTCAGTGATTGAGACCTTCAGAATTCTAATCTGTAATTTTACTATTGGATTTAAGGATAGTGCCAAAATATTGTACTGTTCTTTATATCAATAAAAGCCTTTTTTTAACTTATATTTCATCCATACATTATGTTTCTACTTTATTAAAACAAATCCTAATCTGACAAATTTCAATCACAGTTAATACTTTTTATTGTTTTGAGGATTTTAGTAATGAAGTATAGTAAAAATGGCTTAGCAGCCAACATTAAAATTATAAATTAAACAGCTGATACACCAGTCCTTATTCTGAGTTACCTTAAGGTTTGCAAAATGCAGGTTTAAATCTTTATGGGATCAAATGTTAAGGAGATGTTTAACCCTTGCAACATTAGTATAAATGCCATAGATAGAAGTGGATGATAGGACTAGTGTTACAGAAGAAAAAAGATTTTCTGCTTCCCAGTCCCTCCACTGCATGATGCAGTCATACATGATTGAGAATCATGTGATTGCTTTTGACTTCACAATTGACATCTTATGAAAATGTAAAGGACATGGCAGTAATTTACCTTAGCTGTATAATATTCAAACTTGCTCAATTTACAGTACTTCAGGCTGACAAGGGTTACTTGCTGATAACATTACAATCTGAAACATAAGACCATTAAGATATATGCAGACCTCAAATAAGCTTGGAAAAGAACTTATGAAATAGGTAATGCCCTCTTTGAAATAAGTATTTTAATAGCTGCAACTTTTTTCCAAATAATTTTAAGCTTTCCTACCACATGCTAAAAATGCAAGCTCAAGCTTTATGTTTAAGGCTGTAAATGTAATCACATTTAGAATGGAATTGGGTCCTAATGTTTTTAGAAGAACTATTTCTGAAAAGATTCTTTAGATAATGCTATAAAGATTGGAATATAAAAATATACACAAAATACAAGGGATTAAGATAAAAGCAAGCTTATAAGTATAGCTAAGTTTATTAATGCTGTTACTGATCTTTACTTTTAATTCTAAATATTGCTAAAAGTGTTTTAATAAAAATAAAATTACTATCATCGTTAAAGCTTTATTGTAGCTTATGCATCCAGTAGCAGCAGTATGGATTCCACTGATCATCTCTAGCCTGTTTCTCTTCCTCCCCTTTTTTGTCTACCAGGAGAGAAATACAGTTATCTATGGCAATAACACTTCTTGGCAGGCCACTTTAGAAGGCAAGGACTGAGCCAGTTAGGCCTTTTTCAGAGCAGACTTCCCTAGGAAATAATATTGGCAAGGGTCAAGACTCACATTAGTGAGGGCTGTTAAACAGTAGCAGCAACTACCACCACCAGTAGTTTTTCATGTAGCATCTTACATTATCCAGATCATCTGCATGAACATTCAAAGCAGCATCTTTGGGGTTTGAGAAATAAGACATTCATAATGTACTTGGTTACAAAAATAGCAGTATTAATAGTGAATCAAAAGTTATTCATTGTACAAAAATATGCAGCCATTAAAGCTGAGTATTCCTTTTGCTAATTGCTAAGTACCATGACATCTATTAGATGTGAAAAGATTACATCAGTTTTTTTCTAACCCAGTTTTACCTTTCTCAGAAGAAAGCAATTAAGAGAGACTTAAAACACAAATCTAACAGAAATGTTTCCATCTTCAATTTGTTCTCCAAAACAGTGAGGCTTGCTACATGTTGTTCCAAGGATTAGATTCAAAAAGTTTCAGTCTTTCCAGTTAGACCGCTCCTTTCTCTTGATGATGCATGCTGGCCATTCCAAGAGCAGTGAGCCATTCGATACCCATTTCCTGCTTTGTGCTGCAAAACAAGTTGAATAAAATGAAAGTAGCACTCTACCCAGAAATTATTTTTTGCCATATTTGTACACATTATCAACTCACCTTTCTTAGTAACTTGAAACTAAGTGGCAGAACTTGGGAAAGTATATCCAGAATATGTTTTGTTTTCTGAATACAGGTATCCACCTAAAGACATACAGCATTGAAACAAAAATAATTTCACAATGTTGAGAACAGAAAACATTTTTTAAATTTAATTACAGCTATAAAGCAAGGAATATGCTAGCCCCTGTGAAAGGAGCTTAATAATATAATTGAAATAGCCAGTGTCATGGATGTATTCCAGTAAATAGTGTATTAGCTAAAGCACCAAAGCAGTAATTCAGTACCCCTTTTATAAGATGCTTATGGTACCTTAATCTTGTACTTTGTTAATATAGTACAAGACTATATTATACATATATATTATAGTAATATACATGTAATTGCATTTTTAGTGGTCACCTGTGAATTCACACATGAGTTTTGTGATGGTGTGGAACACTATTCAGATTCTTTAAAAACAGCTTGTGCATTCCAAGAAAAACCTATCAACTTGGGATGTATACTGCCCTGGCCGCAAAAAATAATAATAAATCTGCTGCCCATTATGTGAACAGATCAATCTTAAAAGCTGCCTGAGTGGGATTTGAGGACAGCCATTTCTGAAAAGTTCCCATTACCATGACTATAAATTAAGGTGCATGGAACTCTGTTACCTTCCCACTGAGGTGGTACCTATTTATCTACTTGCATTTTGCATGCTTTCAAACTCTAGGTTGGCAGGAGGTAAAGCAAGTAACAGGAGCTCATCTCGTTACACGGTGCCTAGGCCTTGAACTTGAGCTGCCAACCTTCCGGCTGACAAGCCCAGCATCTCAACAGTTCAGCCACCATGCCCCTCTATTACAGTATAAAATGTACAAAATTACAATCATTCCAGGAATAAGAAAGTATAAAGATAGATAACAAAGTTGTTAATAATTCAGGTATAAGGTTATTAAAACTGTAAATTTTATAATATTAAGAACTAAATATAAGAATTGTACTATAACTATAAATATATGACATGTCAATATGATATGCAGTGTCATAAAATATATTAAATAAAATAGTTTAAAATAGCAGATTAAACAATCTAGACTATATTGTACCTTCTCATTGATTTAATTACATAAGAAATTAATTGATGCCAAAAGTGGATGAGCTAATAAGCAAGGTCAGTGATAGTTCTAAGTTAAGAATTTCTAGAATGAAGATGAAAAGGTAGATAACCCAATGCCAAATCACAAAATAAAAGAAGACATTGTGTCACCTTGTTTACAGTGAACTGCCTCAGAATTACCCAATATAACATGTCTGTGAAGACTCTCACTCGTCCAGGGTAATTGCATCGCAACAAAAGTTTAAAAAGCAGGCATCTGGATTG
>JANHZU010006249.1:340129-352346 GCA_032468055.1 Acrochordus granulatus | reverse complement strand
TTGGATAAAAGGTGAAACGTCTTCTACTTGAAAAATCCAATCCAGATGCCTGCTTTTTAAACTTTTGTTGCGATACCCAATATAACCTTAACTGTCTAGTCACGAAGACTGCTTTGGAAGGCTAACAGTATCTTTCAAAATCAAGTGATGATGGAATGGCATGAGAGAAAGACCTTAGGAGACTGGATCAACAGACACTGCCAAAGGAATGGTCAGATAAGAGACAGCATAACCTACAGCTCAACAGTGGGTGGGGCAAGAGGCTCAGAAGAGGCCCTCCCTAGTTTCTTGGGCTCTAAAGGAGATGGAGGAGAATTGTACTTTCAATATTTGCAAGATTCTGTCAATATAGCCTTGCAATAAAGTGGAATTAGCTCATCTAGTCAGAATTCCTATCTGGTTAACCTGTTGAGGCGAATAGATGAGATGCTTTGCACCCAAACAGAGAATATGGAAGTATGCTCTCGATCTGACCATGGACATTATTAGTGGGGAAGAAAGTGTCTAGTGAAATAGTCTGAAATCATTCACAGTGGATGGATTTTTTTCTGATATAGAACTGAGGAGTTATTCTGTATATGTTCCTGGGAAAGTGGAATGGAGAGATCTTTTTCTAATGCATGGAAAATGTGCCATTTGCTGATGGAATGGACAGATGTTCCAGTCCTATAGTATTTTATAAACTGCCATCCCTATTCCTAGACTCAAAGAATTCCAGTATAAGATTTTTTGTACAAACACCTCAAGTGTAAATAGTCATGAGAATAAGTAGTTTTATCTTGTTGCAACAATGAATTGGGTAATCTGCAAGACAAAGAAAACATGTAATTGACCTATAGACCCAGATGCTGTAGGAACAAATACTTGAACTATGTGTTTGGGGTAGAAAAACTGGATTAGAAATCAGTCTTCTAGATGAGGGAATATTTGACATTCTGCAAATCTTTAAATTATATATAGTTGTAGTACACCTATTGCTTCTCTTAGATGTAAGTATTATATTCTGTATTATTTTCCTATTCTAATATTTTCCTATGGAATAAAGCTTTGATAACCCATGTTGGTGTCTCATTGCCCCTGAATCCAAAAGTATCAGTAGCCTAAACAGAACATATGATGAACAAAATTTGTTTCTCATGAATTGCCTAGTTTGTTTATTTATCATATTTATATGCCACCAAGCTCCTAACAGGCTCTTGGCAGCTCACAATCAACATTTTAACATTTTAACATTTCAACATTAAACCCCGCCTCCCCAACCTGACCAGCGGTATTCACATCCGGGGGCTTCCTCCATAGCTCCTCAATGCTGGGTCTTGAACTTGGGGCACCGACCTTCCAGCCGGCAAGCCGAGCTCTTAATCTATGCTTCAAGCTTCACAACACAACTACAAACTGGCCTCTCATCTAGGATTCCATCTAAGTTGAGGTGTCCTTAATTTAGCAACTAAGCACTATCATATGTTATCCATGCTGTCTGTTGAAGATTTAACACAAAGTTTAAGGAGTTTTTCTATCTTACTCTACAGATAGGAAAACAAAGTTTACAGAGAATGACTTTTTAAAAATATTAAATAGCTTACCTTTGTGTAAGCTGAAGTTTTGCCCTGCACAGGAGTTTTAGCTATTGCCTGAAGTTGCTGACATGAAGGGATCATCCGCTCAACCTCCTGCAGAAGCAGTGGCTTGTCATCATCTTCCAGCTGAAACAGATGTTACTTATGCATGCTATATATGATGAAACATGTACAGTATAATAAAAACAGTTATGGAAAAAGTTAAGACTATCAATACTGACTTGTATTGAAGTCTAAACATTTAAGAAAGTAATTCTCTTTAAGATTCCGAAGATGTATCATACCTGATTGGAAAATATATAGAGGGCTGAAGTAAGCTTTAATCCTTCTATCGCAAAGGCCTGAGGAGGAAAAGGATAGAAAATTAAATGCAAAGCCGCTAAGGAAAAAAAAACCTTGTTCTTAAAATATGTGTACGCCCAATCTGTGACCTGATTAGTCAAATTCAGCTTAGAATAAATGTAGTTGACAAAACTCCTTTCCTTTTCTCATTTCCCAGCAAGAAAAAGGAAGGATGGCTGCTGATGAACTGGACTAATTCATAGAAGCAGTTTACATAAATATATGTTTTGCTGTTTATGTTAGCAGATTAGATAGTTCAGATTCAAGAACATCATAGTCCTACAGCATTGTTTAAATTGATGATAATTGCCGATTACATATACAAAATTTAATTCCCTTTTATAATCTACCTTAGTTTGCAAACAAGAATGCAGTCAAGAAGTCAGTGGAGAAAACTGAAAAAATCAGGTGGATGCATGAAATAACTAGAATTTCTTTTATTTCAATTGATTGATGAGAGAGAGAAGGTTTGAGAAAAAATTCAAACAAGCTCAGAACAGCTGTTTTGATAAATAATTATGGGGCTCAAAGCAGACACTCAAAAATAAACTTAGAAAAAGCAGAAAAACACAACTTCAAAACGGAGTTATAAATTCTCTTTGTTGCTTTATTACCTCTGCCTGATGGAATAAATCTTGGGTAATTTTCAGTAGTCCTTCCCCTCTAAAAGAAAAGAACAACATTTCACCAATCTACAAATAGTTTATAAGATATATCGCTATGACTTAGAAAAAATGAAAAAGTAGAGCAGAAAAAAATAAATGATTCTACTGAGGAAAAAATGATGGTTGAAGAGGGAGGATTGTTCTAGGTTAAGTTAGGGATCAGTCTGGCTGAAGATGCAGGAGCACAATGCTTTATTTTATTGCACTGGGTAACTCCAACCCTCCCCCCTCAAAAAAAAACCCTTGTTCTATCGTTGTCCCTTATTTATGGAAGAATATATCAGTGCTTTTTAACCGCAGGAATTTTAAGACACACAGACATCGACTGCCAGAATTCCCCATCCAGAAACTGAGAAGCACTGATCTCTGCTCTGTACAACTGAGAATCAACCGATTGCAGTATATTCAGCGACATAAGCAGCGGACCAGAGTTTAATTTTATAGATCTCCAAAATTCATGCAATTATTTTATAACCCGATTTTATTTATTTTTTATCTTGCCTTTTATTATTTTCACAAATAACTCAAGGGGGTTAGCATGTTCAATACATCTCATATTTTCCTCACAACAACTGAGAGGTGAGTTAGCCTGAGAGTGACTTCATTTAAAATAGACATTAAAATCAGCGTTAGTAAGAGATGCATGATAGAAAATTTGTAAGAACACAACATTTATTATTATCCTGGCCACAGCAAGGAAATATATGATTTATATATTTCAGTTATACTTGTAGCAAGCAGAGTTCTTAAATGCTACCATAATTTCCTTATATTCAATCTTCACATAATGTACACCATATTTTGTAGAACTAAGGAGGAATTTATAGAACTGAATGGATAAATGTGCGCATTTTCTACTTCCAGGAGAAGTACAGGCAGTCCTCAATTTACAACTGATCGCTTAACAGCTGTTCAAAATTACAACAGACCCAGAACTGTGCTTTATGATCCGTGGAATATTTCTGGCCATTGAACAATGTAGTGCCACATTTCCCCCTCACCACCATGGTCACATGTCTGCATTGTGGGTGCTTGGCAACAGGTCACCTTTATGACTTTCCAGCATCTTGCAGTCATGTGACTGATTTTCAACATTTTTCCTGATTTCTGGCAAAAAACACCCATTTGGAAGAAATAGCTGTATGAAAACAGAGCTGACAACCACATCAAAGACCAAGGAGCCAGTGAGCAGACTGTTCTTGGAACCAATCTAGATAAGGAGAGGATGGGAGATTATTCACATGTGCTCCGGATGGTTGTTTGTCATGTAAAGACCATAAGACAGTGACTTTCCAAGGGTGTGAATTCTGGGAGATGAAAGCTCAAAACTGCAAAACACCTTTTTAAAAAAACACTAGGTTTGCAAACCTCACTTTATAATAACTTTAGGAAATTACCTATTAAGTATTTTAAATCTATTAGACACTTCTGGAATGACAGGTTTAAAAAGTTTTCATTAGGTGAGTTTATTTTCAACTCTGAAAAAAAGAAAAATTACAGTTTAAGAATTTAAAGAATTTGAAATAAGTAGCAAAAAGCTCAATAAGATTTTGATGTAAGACATTTATAAATGGGTTAAAGGTTTAGATAAATTTTAAATATTGTCTTTTACTGTAAGAATTTGAATTATAAAAAATAAACTTGTTGGAAATAGACTTCTTTTGGTCAACCTGTCAATTGCAAGTCACAACAAAAAATAATTGATGATTTTAGAAAGTGGACACTAGAGAGGACTGAAACTTTAAAAGAAAAAAATAATACAAAAAACTAAAATTCCTTACTACTGGGACTTACAGAATGATACAAATGTTATAATATCAGAAATATTAAAGTGGATATTTGAAGAGGGGAGCTGAAAGAGTAACTACAGTATCAACACTGTCAATAATGTTTGCTTTCGTGGGTAGACTATATCTCAATATGTTAATGAAGGAATGAGAGACGTGGAACAAATTTTACCTGCTAAGATATAGTACAGAATGTGGAACTACAAATGATAGGCCAAGAGAACGATTTGGAAAGAACGCTTTACTGGATGTACAAAAGCAGCTTTATTTGTTGAAGCCCTGTGATAGGATAAAGAAGAATGGAAGAGAAATCAAATACTGTGATTGAATTAAAGATTAAGACTGTTAAAAGCAAAAGAAAGGAATATAAAGTTGGTGCATGATCAAGATTAGAGTAAGAGTTTTTTCTTTTTTTGCAATTTTTTTGGCAACAACTTTATAGACTTTTTTTGTTGACACCAGGATTGAAAAATTGATGTTTTGTGGATTTTCACATAGATAAGGGATGGGATATGGGATGAAGAGATATCTGTCTAACTTTATAAGAAGTGAAGAATTACTATATCTGTTTATATTTGTTGTGATGAAGGTTGAACATCTTTTCTTTCCTTTTTATTATATTTTCTTTTTCTTCTTTTCTTGCACGTTTTATTTTTTTCATTCTCTTCTTCTCTAAGTTTAGCTTGTATTAGTGTTTTACTACTGTTATGAAAATGCTTAATAAAATATATATTTGTAGAAAATGTATGGATCTACTGTATAAAGAAGTGAAACAGGAAATCCTTTGTTAAATGGCTTTTAAATTAAAAGAATGCCAGGCTTCCTAATAGTACATATCTGAATTTCCTCCCTGCTTTTGATAAGAACGTTCAAAAGTGGGAGATTAAAATAGAAGCTAAGATCTAAGAGTAGTATAAGATATGAAATACTCCAAAGCTTATATAACTTTAAGATATAAAGATTATTTAATTATTCATTCATCTATACTCTGATGAGAACACAAAATATCTATATTTATTTAAGTTCCTTATTTAAGATCTTAATTAAGATCCTAATGGACTAAGTAAATTCTAGCTAAAGTCTACTAAGTCTACTTTACTAAATAAAGTCTAGTAAAGTCTACACACGTATAGAAGGTGGAGGGAGAGAAGAGAATGAGAGAGTTTTGAATTTATGCTACATGTTTAAGTAGTATCTACATTTGGCTTTAATTCAGAGAAATTCTTGCCTCCTGAAGAGTATGGTCTAAATTTGATACTGTATAGGGAAAGGGAAAAGGCCATTTCTGCAAACTATTCTGTCTCTCATTTTAAAACTTTTATGCTTCTCTTTCTGCCACTTTTGTTATTACCTTGTAAATAAATACATAGAATAAGCCATACTGGATAGACTTTGTCCATATCTTATAATCTCATTTTCTGGGTCTTCCCATTTTTCCATTTCAGAGTCAACCCGAGTTGTTTGCTTCTGAAGTTCTAAGCCTAATTTTCCAAGTTTTGTTTGCTCCTGCAAATGATAAGAGAAAGTATACCATTTTTGTTCATTATATAACTCACAACTAATTGCTAGAATAAATTGGTGCTAATGAATAAAACAAGCATCTTACCTCATTATCAAATCTTACTGGCTTTAAGGCTTTTAAATTTGCATTATGCTTCTGTAAAAATATTTTTAAAGAACAGAATTTGATTTTAATGTTGTTTAATGTTATAAAGTAAACATATTTACTAGCAACTGGAGTCAAGACCAGCATCCTGGAGAAAATATAATTATTTCTAAGAAGTGGGTTGCTCTTCTGAAATAAACTCCATCTTCTGGTTCCAATTCCAGACAACTGAGTACAACATTAGAATAAAGCAACTGTTCTGCTTATATTATTTCCTTTTAAAAATTATACAGCCCAAGTTACATTACTCCTACTGTAATTATTTGACATAGCTGTTGCCATATTCAAATTCTTCCACTTCAAAATATATGTAACAGCTTTATACAATATCAATCTTATAACTTAGTGAAGTTCAACCTGCCTCAAGAGCTGCTGATACAGTTCTACAGAGGAATCACTGAGCCTGTCCTTTGTCCATTTGCTGGTTCGGTGCAGCAACCATGCAGGACAGGTACAGACTCCAACGTACAATCAAGATCGCAGAAAGAATAATCACAGCTAGCCTGCCCTCCATGGGGGACCTGTACATTGAGAGGGTCAAGAGAGACATCTGCAGACCCCTTTCACCCTGGACATAGTTTGTTGGAACCTTTTCCCTCTGGATGGCACTGTAGGGTATTGCATACCAAACAACCACAGGGACAATTTTTCCCCATGCCATCATTCAGCCAAATACTTCATTCATGCTATATGACAGGACACAAAGCACAAGGAATTCTGAATTAACCCAAAAGCACTATTTAAGGTATAGACATACTTATCAACAGATTGTGGTTCTAATTCTACACTTTGCTATATTCCTTTTCTACTGACTGCATACTTTGGATGCACACTTTACTGTGAATACAAAAGTTAATTTGTTTATGTTATTATTTTACTCACTATTGTCTTACAAGTATACTGAGAGTTGCTGTACTGGAGTCAAATTCCTTGAATATCTAACCATACTTGCCAATAAAGTATCTAAATTAGCACTATCTTCCAAAACCTCAGTTTTTTTTAATAAGCCTACCACCAAATACAATTTTTCAAGAAGTTAGGAGCAGAACTGCAATACAATTTACTTATGAAACTACAGGGTTGTAGGGATTTGTGCTCAGAATGTCCTTATGATGCCGTATCTGCCGTAGGAAATGGGAAGTCAACAGTGATACTTTCCACAGACATGGATGCATTCTTTACAAATGGGTATGCTGCCATTGATTATATGTAAAACAGCAAGAGGAGTTTTAATTTAAAGGAATGTTAACCAGACACAGTAGATCAAGCCACATTATTTAAAATAAAATTGTTTACTTTATCTGCATAGTTTCTAGCCTTTTTCAAGCTTGCAAACAAGCCTGGAAAAAAAATCTAGATCAGTATTTTCCAACACTGTGAACTTTAAGAACAGTGGACTTCAACTCCCAGAATTCCCCAGTCAATATTTGAATTGCAATCCATGCATCTTAAAATATTCCCAAAGCTGGGAAACAGTGATCTAGATACTTTTAAAGTCATTGCAATAGAAAGACAGGTGCTCATGCATGGTCCAAGATATTTTTTCCAAATCATTACAGCCTTAGTTATAACATGAATATAAATTTGACTTATTAATAACAGATTACAAACTATCTACACATTTTCAAACAAGAGAGCTGAAATCAGTACAAAAATGTATAAAGCTGAACATTCTTGTATCAAAAGCCATTATAACAAGTAACTGGAAAAGGTTCTTTTTTCTTTTGCTCAAAAAACTGTGTGATATTTCATAAGAACAAGCTGCCCAGAATCACCTATAGTGAGATGGGCAGCGAACAAGTTTAATGAATAAATTAAAATTTATTTTAATAAATTTTAGTAGCCATTAGATAGTAAGGTGGATGTATCTTTAAAATTTTGAAGGATTATCACATATATGAAAAATAGGTCATATATTATTTATCACTGTTGCAAAGAGTTGACATTGCAATAAATAATATTTTGACTAATAGAAGGACAAAATTCTGAAGCATAAAACAAACTAGAAAAACTTAAAGTACCGGATGGCAACTTTGTCTTCAATCTCCTTCCAACTCTACGTTTCTATCATAAACAGAAAATTCAGACATTTCCCCTTAGTAGTCTTACACAATCCCCAATATGGAAAAGGGAAGATATTGCAGCAGCATCCAGAAATTTAGTGATGCAGTCTTATTATTAGTGTTCTAGAAATGTTTCTTTGTTTGATAATGCTGTGCCACTGTGTGTGTTCATTTACCTTTAGCTTAGTGTGACATGCAAACCTACTTACAGTGTTACATATGAACCAGGCCAATATAGCTTGTTAAATAAACACAAGAATGTGAGAACTATGTGGAATGAACAAATAACTGATTAAAATTATAAAGATATCACCAGCTGCATAAAAATGAACTTACCCCTGGCTTGGGTAGTGACAAGTATGCACGCTTCTCCCCTAAAAACAATATACCAAAATTGATTATGTACTGTACTTCTTGTATCATCTCTCCAGACTTTGGAACAATCATCATATAAAACATGTACCTACCTTATTGGTTCCTCTTCATAAATGACACAAGTTTTTTATTCTGTCATGTGTTTTATTATAAAAAAGAAATTCTACTATTGCTTATATTTGCACTTTTAGGAGGCCTTGGAAGAGTCACCGAAAACTTTTCCACTTAATGCATAACATTTCTAAAAACTTCCTTTATCTTTCTGAATACCCTAGAGGAACAGCTAGTTGGGGATGGGGGAAGCCTAGATACAAGAGCTAATGTTGCCAATGATACGAATCAAGAAATCCCTGGAATAAAGGTCAGGTTTTGTGATGGTACATTATTTGCTTTTCAATAGGATTCAGTATATCTTGAATTTTTTCTCATTGAAATCAACACTGATATGTATTTAATGCTTTAAATTTTTTGTTTTATTTATCATCCTTTGTGTGGCTCAAGACAGTATATATGTCACCTTTCATATTAAGATGTTGAGTGATGGGCTAAAAACAGCCACTGTATTTCGCAATCCTATGGAGACTTCACCATAAGTCCCCCTGCAGTCCAATACTTTAGACTGATACTGCAGAAATTAATGGACTTTAAAGTACTCAGTTTTGACCAATTATGTTAATATTTTTTCACAGGAATCATCTTTCCCATTTTCTGTGATGCAATTCAGATACATTCAGCATTCAGAATTAAAACCAATATATGAACGTCCAGTTTCAGCAGCCACACCATTGTTTAATAAGGTTAATCTGATTACATTTTCCATCTTTCTCCACTTTCTTTTCTATCATACATCTTTTTGGGATATTTAGTTCCATTTGCAAACATGGTTTTCAATTCAGACATCACAGCAAATCCTAATTTATACAAAGTAGTTTTCAAATCAATATTAAAACAGATTCTGATTCTTAGTTGTCTGAAAAAAGAGTGCCATTAATTTAATAACTTAATTACAAGGAGATATTGTAAAGTTTTAATTATCACCATGAAGTTATTGAAGTATCCAGATGTAATTTCATTAGCATAAACACGAATACTTATGTGCATGATGTTGTAAATTACAGCTTGTTCAATCTCAGGAGCCAGTAGATGTCAGTAACATGCATAATGGACAAAACTGAGGGTTGCAGTGTCAAATTCCTCCATTTGAATAACAGCGCCTGACAAATCCATGATGAAATAGTAGCTATTTATGGTGATGAAAATCCATCATATGATACTGTTGTGAGATGGAAAAGGAACTTTCAAACTGGACACGTCCCTCACAGATGAGCCTCAATCTGGGAGATCCTTAATCATGGATGATCTTGACACGATGAAAAAAGTGGAGGCTCTTGTCCTTGAAGACAGACAAACAACCATTCATTGATCATGAATGAAGTTGGTCTTAGTTATGAAGAATGAGGAAAATTATGAATGAGCAACTGTACATGTCTGAAGTGTCAGCATGATGGACTCCCTGCTTGCTGACTCCATTTCACAAGCAAACTTGATGTGAACTTTTGAAGCAGATATTGACTCTGTTGGAGTAGAATGGACTTCTTTGCACGTCTCATATCTATGGATGAAAGCTAGCTCTGCTTTTATGATCTAGAGACCAATGAGTTGAGCCAGGAGTGGAAACACTCTTCCTCCACCCCTCTCAAAAAGGGGAAGGTGCAGAAATCTGCAGGGAAGGTCATGCTGTCCATTTTTTGGAACTGTCATGGTGTCATCCCAACTGATTACCTTTTGAAGGGTCAGACCATCACCAAAGCTTACTGCTGCAACCTTCTGCAGAAATTACTACATGCAGTGAAAGAAAAATGTTGTGGTATGATTAGCAAAGGCATCCATCTTCTAGCCGACAATGCATCTGCTCATTCTGCCCAAGTATCTGCTGTAGAAGCTAACACGTGTGGCTATGAAATTTTGCCCCATCCCCCTTATTCCCCTGATCTTGCACCCAGAAACTTCTTTCTCTTCTCTGAAATGAAGAAGCCATTGCAAGGTCAGAGATTTGACAACACAGATGATGTCATTCTAGAAGTGGAACAGTAGTTCTCAAGGTAATGCATGACTTCTGTAATGATGGGTTGCAGAAGGTCAAGAAACACTGGCAAAAATGCTCTGCAGGGCAACTATGTGGAGATAACTTAAGTTCAAGATACAAATTTAATTTTGTATCTCATTCTGTTCATTGTGATAATTAAAATTTTATGATAGTCCTTCATATTTATATATAGAGATGTAGCAGTATCAAGTGATGGAGTGCAAGAAGGAGTATGAGAAGTTGGAGAAGTAAATGGTCTCAGTAGTGCTCCCAAAGTGGTCCCAGTAGTGGCAAGCACATTCAAGACTATGACTCCAAAGCTGGGAGAGTGGCTCCAACAGATCCCAGGAATAATATCAGAGTACTCTGTCCAGAAGAATGCAATGCTAGAAACAGCTAAGATACTGCACAGAACCCTCAAACTGCATAGAGGACCTGAGAGTGAGAAAGAACCATTTCACCCATAAGGGTGAGAAGAGTATTTTTATTAATGTACACAAACACACACATTATCTTTTTCTCTTTCATACACACATCCACCCACCCACCCACTCATCCATCCACTGATCCATCCATCCATCTCCTAAAAGGAAGCTAATACACTATATCTGTATGCTATCTGGGGGTGGACGTAGAAAGCCTCTCTATAGCCAGCAGAGAAAAGCAGGTGACCAAGCTCTTTGCAGACTATCAGTCTTTTTTCTTGCAGTACAGTAGACCTGTTGGCTTATTTACAAGACTGATGTAATTACATCAAATAGATCTGAGAGCTGAATGTCTCAAGTTAATGCAAAATTTACATTTCCAGAAGCGAATTAAATAATATTTATTAATGCATATGAAGCTATGTGAACTGGTAACATTAGATACGAAATGATTTCTTACAAAAATTAACAGTTAAACTCAACTGTTGAAACATATTTACCAGATGGTGCTCCATCTCTCCTTTTTCTTTACCACATAATACTATTATAGAAATTCACCCTTTAAAAAGAGGGGGAAATGCATTGTTTCACATATGATGGAAGGGAAGGCAGTGTATGCCATCTTTTTCCTTCTAAATTATTGCCACCAAATGAGGCCATACACTGGTTTCACATAACAAGAAACTGAGTTCTGCTTGGCCGAGTCATTCTGTTTACTATTCCTATCTGGTGTGAAAGATCAGGTCCAAGCAATGAGATTCAAGCTAACAGATTTATTTGGTCTTGCATATTTACAAGAATCTGCCCAACTAGCAGTTGAATATCTGTGGCTGGAAAATAAGGTTCAATGGCCATAAGGAAGGACTGGTCTATTATGTAGAGACTTGAGGCTGATCCCACCTTGGCACCTTCCCTTGGCTCAGCTCTGTCTTTTCCCACAACTCCTCCCCAAAATATTAATAATACCAGAAGAACAAAACTTTAAGTCACATGTTTATTATAAGGAAAAAAGAACAAAAAACCATGGCCACATTGGACTTGTCCATGTCCTACTTCACTTAACAGTGAAGTATAATAGGGCCGTGCGGAAGAATTTGTGGAGTACCTGTCAGATAAAGTCGCTCGGATTTGGTCCCAGTTGGATGCTGATTGCAAGGTAGAGCCAGTGGAGATGCCGAGGGAGGAGTCTTGCCCAGTAATCTGGGAGCAATTTGATTCTGTTGTTCCTGAG
>JANHZU010006249.1:319102-329709 GCA_032468055.1 Acrochordus granulatus | reverse complement strand
AAGTTTATATCGTACCTGTGAATGAAAGGGGTTTTGAGGATAAAATTTGGGAAATTTTCTTTGATTCTGAATTGTAATATCCCTGTTTTAGAATTTCCTGTGGAAACTGTGCTATCAATTTGTAGCAATTAACACTGGAGGGGACTCTGAGGATCACAGAAAGAAAGGCTGACAGGTTACTCACACCTGTGTAGATCATAAACTGAATAAAAGTGACTTATTGTGAATAAAACTATATTAAGCTAGATTCTGAAACAATCCCAAACAATTTGTATTCTTGCAAAAGTTATGCCTGCAGGCTTCTACTCAAAATAATCTGCTGATTAAATGGCAAATACAAACAGTTGGACATATTATTATATCTCTGAGAATATAATAATTCATTCTGAAGAACTTATACATACTACAATTTCCAAACATATCCCAGATTAAACTAAGTTCTAACTCACCTCTCTTTGAAGCTCATTCATACACTGGCACATTTTTATTATGGATAATTCCAAGTCCTCTGCGATGTCTTTTTTCTTCTGATTTTGCTAAAGAAAAATCATTTTCAATTCTACAAGTTCATGACTTTTGTCTATTGGGTCTTTTAAATAAAATCTTCAAATTGAAAAATCCAGACATGGCTTTACAAATATAATTTCAATCTAATAGTAATTTTATCTGGAAGTAAAGCTCATTGAACACTGGAATCCAGCTTTGAAAAGATATGTCTTAAATAGAGGTGCATGAATTCTATATTGGTATCATGCTGAGTTGTGGTTTAAGCAGTTTGTTGAAGAAGAAACAACTGACTGATTCACACAATGTGCTAAGCAGTGTGCTAAACTAAAATCGGATTATGGCTTAGTGCAATAAACTCAGTAGGTTTCCATGACAGAATTAATAACAACAATCCATATTGTTCCCTTGTAGCAAAATTTGTTAGAGTCCTGAAGTATACTGTTGATATGACAAGCCTGTAGCTGGAAAATTTAGCTGGATTAATACATCAGACTAATCCAGTGTTTGCTTATGTAGCTTTCCAAACCACAACAGCTGGGTTCACATATTCATACTAATCCAAACTATTCTTTAGTTTAGGGCAACATGTGAACACAATCATCATAATTTGTAAACAGTGGCTTTACAGTTGGCATACAGAAATATATACTGCAATAATACAAGGTATGTTATGTAACCAATAAAATATATTTAAATTTGTTAAGAAAGTATTGCATATACAGAAAGGTTATGACCAATTGTTCAGCGACCATTCAAACTTACAACAGTGCTAAATGAATGAATGACAGGTCATTGGAGTTCCAATCATTGCAGTGTCTCCACAATCATGTGATTCTGACCTAAGTGCTTGAGCCCTGCTCACAGTTACAACATTGTAGTAAGCCAATGTCATGTGATCACAATTTCTAGCTTCCCACAAGCAAAGGAATGGAAAAGCTGGCAAGACATCAGAAATTGCATCAAATGAAGTCCTTGCTTAACAACAGCAACTGGGACTGCCAGAACTATTGTTGCTAAGTGACCTGGTCACATGACATCATGTTTTACAGCCATGTTGCTTAGTGATGGCAATTTTAATCCCAACAGCAATTATAACCTGATGGCTATCTATATTTTAGTTACACATAATTTAAATTTCTTCCCTACATTTTGAGAAAATTTTAAATCTTTAGAAGTCTTCTAGAGTCCTCCACATCTATTGGGTTTAACATTTTCATGTGGCCTATCTTAACTGAGAACACTGGGTGCTGTAGTTCCACTCTCTATAGAGATTACTATGTAGGATAAATTACTTTGATAAGCAAAATTAGTATACCAGAGGACAAAAATATACTATTTATAGCTTTTTCTGAATCTGACTATGAATGATAGGAGAAAAGTTATATTTATAGAAGACATTATACTAGAGTTTTGATTTAGATAAATATTTGTAAAACTCAGTTTTAAATGGCAAGGATGAGAACCCATAGAATTTGCAACAGTGTGAAGATACACATTACCATATACAGTGTTTAAACTGATTTAGTATTAGTTCTCACACCAACAGTTTTGCTAGGAAAAAAGTGTTCCTTACAGCATTGATCCAGGCTGACACCAATTGCTCCAGTTCTATCTTTGCTTGTTTGGAGAGCTCCAAGATGTGTCCCCGGGTTTCATGGCTTATATAAGCGGAATCAGTAAAATCTTCTGTGAGTTCAAGGACAAGATGCAGCAATGCTCTAAGGTTCTCCTTTGGCAGAAGATAAAGGTTGTCTCGCAGACCTTCCATCTTATTCTGAAAAAAGGAGAAAGTGACACATGATATTCTAAACAAACAAAAAAGACAAGACTTATCAGTGCAATTATAACATGTCAATTAGAGAAAGAGGCTGGGAATCAATTCCCATTTCAATGCTCCCTTTTATCACATGACCTAAAGCAAGTCATACATTTTCAGCCTCCAACTTGTAATGTGGTAAATTTACTCAATGTACTTTTAAGATTTTTAGAACTAAAGTTATTAATATTCTGTATTCCATCCTCTAAGCTATTGCTTAAAATATTTTGTTAACTGAGTTAAAGATGGCATCCCAGTGTCTTTATGCTGACTGTGTACCAAAATGGAACTTTACATATCAGGGGCAATTTGTTGCCCTGCTAATGTTTGGACTAATTCTCACAGTTGTTGTTGACATGATGGTTAGGGCTGTCAAGAATTGGAGTCCCAAATGTCCAGAAGGCATCAAGTTTCCTAGTCTCAAAATTCTTGTATTACTTTACTTCAGGTAGATTTTACAATCAGAACAGCAGTAGGAAAAAGTAAATCTTTAAAAATGTATAAATATGACCCATGTCATACATAAATGGGACAATACCCACTTCCTATGGCATTCCTCTGAACACAGAAATTTCTTATTGAAAGGATGGTAGACTTCAGTGGGATAACGCTAATTCCCACATGCAATAACCTACACAACCATCTAGGTAAAATAGTTGATACGAACAGAGGATTGTGCCTGATATTTGTGCAAAGCAACTTTCCAGGTCATCTGTCAAGCTTTCACATATCTGCCTACCCTCAAAAGTTGTGCTGGAACAGGCAAAATTGGAGGAGAAATAATCCATATTGCTCCCATGAGATATAACACTAAGATGATTATAATATAGAAAAGCCCTCCAGATGGCATCCGCTACTTGCACAATGATACCTATCATATAATTGTCATTTTTAACACAAATTAAAAATAATTAAAAGTTACCAGGATATTGGATTGGAGTTAGAGTACATTTCTGCTTCAGCAAATTAGGTTAACTATCTAGTCTAGTGGTCTGAGTTGTATCCAATGATATTTATCTTCTGACTGAACCTCCTCTGTCAAGGAACAGACACATTCTCCTCTAGAAATTGTCGTATTTCAACCACATATATGCATATAGTTTTTAGTTTACAAAATCCCTAAACAGGACAGATTATGAATGAAGTGCACTGAAAAGTGTGGAATATATCAAAGTATTTGAAAATGATTGGAAAGTTCTAATCAAAATCACTGTAATGTTCTTCCCCTCTCATGTAGATAATCCACTTATATGTTGGTATATTTATCTAGAAATACCCTTCAAAAAAGCCCCATCTGTCCTCACCTTGAATTCCTTGATGCCAGTATAGATGCTTATTGGGCCTGGTTCACTTTCTCCACTGGGACGAGTGTCTATTACAATCTCTATAACCTGTTCCAGAGCTAGTTTCATTCTATGGAACACTGCTCCTTTGTTAATGCGTGCAGATTCACAGTCAGGATGCCTTAAACATGTCTGAAAATCAACAATTTGAGCAAAGAAGGCAATAAGCAAGCAGGCAAATAAAAACACATCAACATTATCTGGATGCTTCTGTACTATTTACCTAGATGAATCCCCAAGTGCTCCCCCTGACTTAGGCAAATCAGCCAAGTGAATCAGTGAATCAGTCCTGCATTTGTCAACATTTCTTCTGACATATTGACTGATGTGGCTTTAGTCAATGCCGTCCCCATGTGTTCCTGAGAGCAGCTCTCAAGTCTTTTGTTTTGCTGATAACCAACAGAAAAAAATAGTTACCTTGGAAGCAGTGAGAAGCATCATGGTACATTTCTCGAGAATAGACCTCGCAGCTGCCATTTTAGCTTTCTTCTTTTCATCTTTTAGATCCTAAGGAAAGAAAAATAAAACTTTCCTGATGGATAACATTAATTCATGATTAATTAACAAAGGAAGGCATGGGACATCTACTGATAAACAAAAGCAGGTCATATCTTTTAACTATTAAAAAAAGACAAACCTCTCTTGCTATTGATAATGGGATACATTTGGGCAGCTTTTCTCTTGCTTCAGAAGTATTAGATTCATGTGATTTCAGCAGTAACAACCTCTTAAACCACAACTGAACATGCATGGGTTTTGACGACTAATGGCATATACATTATTATTTTGCTTTCACTAATTAATATTATAGTTCATCTCTATTACCCTGATGAAGATGTTATTACTGACTAATTCTTAGAATTCCAAGTGGAGAAGGAATAACAGCTAAAATAGCTTTAATCAATAAAGGAGACATGTTTCACATCTCTGATCAAAATAAAACACAGATACAAGACAAACATTTCCTTTTACAACACAGAAGTTACTGAGAAGGAATCCAAAAGATTTAACAATTTAGCTATGGTTTCAATGGGCAGAATTAAAGGTATTATTTTTGTCTCATCTCGCTCCTGTAGAAAGCTTCATGTGAGACAAAGCACAGCAGAATCTTCAGTGGCAGAGTCTAAGACATAGTAAACAATCGCCCTCCATACACATTCTGCAGCACATTAAGAACTAACCTATCAAAACAATCTTTAAACACTGTTTTATTAATTTAAATTTAAAATTGCACACCAAAAATAAACACTACCCAAATCCCAGGTCATCCTCAAAACTCTTACTGAGATTTCTCTCAAGAAAATTAGTTCCTTGCCCACCATTACAAAATTTCCTTGAAGACTTTTTGTCCATGTTTATTCTTCTGTGAATCTTCTTACAAATTGAATTAACATATATCTAAACTAATAACCTTCTTCTACAAGAGGTAAATTCACTCTATCAATTCTGACAAATCTTTCCATCTTTATTCCTATTTGCTCTTGGGACCTCCCCAATCTGAAAAAAAATATTTTTCCCTTAAACGCATCAATACTTTACTGATTAATTTATACTGAGAATTTCCTTCTGAGGGAAGAAAATTTAAAGTTTAAATTGTCACTATAGAAGTCACTATAGAACTTTCTGCAATTGAACTAGAATAAAGGAATCTTTGTGGATGGACGATGATTTTGGGATAAATTTATGTTTAGATGAAATATTGTGTAGATCAAAAAATGAGAATAAATAAAAGATAAATATATAGTGGTAGAAAGGAATGTTTATTATTTATAGTTTTTATTATATTAATCTGAATGGGTTGAGAGAGGGGAACATATGGTAATCCATTTCTGAACATTTTCCCTCTGTTGGTCAGTCAGCATTTCATGCTCAGGCTGTTGTGGGGGTTATGTTTTTTGTTTAATGATAGCAGTTTCTCAGTATATTTTTGCTTTATTTTTTTATTTATTGTACTTTTGCAAATGTTGGGTCATCTAAGACTGCCAATACTTCACAGTTGGGAGCAAACACAACCATTGGCTCAATTCGGAAAGATACTGAAAGTAAAAGTCCCTATTATTACTAAAGTAATTATATCCTGTCTTTTCTGTTATTAGCTGTGACAGCTCAGATATCACTATTCAGAAGCATTTTTATGTCTTATAATATCAGATAAATTGCAGGTCTGGCAAGCCGAACTCTTAACCACTTGTGCCACCGCGCCCCTACACAAAAAGATACTAAACAGTAATTGTACGTTTTTAACCAGGTGACTATTTATTTCTGTAGGAAAGCAGAATTGGGAATAAGGTAATGTTTGCTAATGTTTTCTATAAAGCATTGATCAAATAAAATGATACTTACATTTTGTCTATCTCCAGTTAAATGGGCAAATTCCACCATTTCATTTCCAAATTGACTGAATATTTGCACAAACTCCTGAAAACTATTCACTTTCTCTAGATGTTCCATTGTCATAAGGACCTGCCAAAATGTTGAAAGAAGCCATCAATGATCAATGTATCAGACAAGACAAATTTAGAATATCTCTAAAATTAGTTCTTGCATTCTGTTTCAGATGCAACTACATATTCTGTACGGCCATTCAGTTAAGATAATTTATGTATTCTTTCTATATACAATGCAGTTTAACTTTATGTATTACTGGATGAAAGACTTATTTATTGCTCCCATAATGATTACACATATGTATTATGTATTATCTGGTCAAAGTTTAGCACTTAGTTTTCCTATTAAAATAGAAAATGTAGTATATATGTGTATAATATATATGTGTGGATATACACACACAGACTTGATGACCTTGTACTGAACTCAATGCCATTAAAAATATTATGTTGTTACTTCCATTAAGTATGTGTGTATTCATATACACATATACACATATAATACGACATCTTCTATGCAAAATGTACAATCAATGTTCAGAAAATTATAATTACCTTCTTTCTAGAAGCTATAATTTGCTTAATAACGATTATATCAGCCAGAACCAATACTTTAGTAACTGAAGAAAGCAAGAGTCTTGCAGCCTTCACCACTCCTGTTTTGTCTGTAAAAACTGTTATCTGGCCATCAGATTCTGGACGATCCAATGTTGCAAAGTCGGTAAGCTGTGCAATTGTCTCACCTGCAAGCAAAAAGCAGTTAGTTCAGCCCTGCTCTGAATACAAACAAGTAAATGCTATCTTAAATCAACCATATTTTCAAAAGAAATACAGGCACTTGCCAATAACAGTGGTGCAGCAAGAGAATTTTAAATTCTAGGCATTATCTTTACCATGTGATGATGGAGCTGGTTACCACAATATGCAGTGCTGGCTACCAACTTAGCTGGGTTCAAAAATGATTTGGGCCAAATCAGGGAAATCATGGGGATCGATAGCTATGACACTGATGGCAGTGTAACTACATCTAAAGGCCATCTGCTGGGAGACTAATGGGGCTTCCTTATGTAGTTAGTTGGCCGCACTAAGAAGAGACTGCTGGGCTTGATGGGCTAGTGATCTGATCCAGCAGAGGTATTGCTTATGTCTAGAAGAAAGTGAGCTTGTTTATTTTTATTTTAAAATGTTTATAATCTGCCTTTCCTTCTTTTAGTCCATAATGGCAACAAAACAACAACAAAATGTTTAGTAAATAAAAACAAAGCTTCAATATGCTATATCGTCACAGTGCTTGCTTTCCTTAAAGGAAGCCCTTTGCTCATTTTTGAGGATGAAACTAGATTTTCCTGGCGATTAGATCCCTTGCTATTATTTGACCATAATAACTAATAATCTAATAAACTAACAATATATAAAATATATGATGTAATGTCACTGCTTCAGGAATTTTCATAATCTACCTAATTGCCTATGATTTTGAGACCCAGGAATCTCTTAATGAGACAGCATCATGAAGTATGTAAATCAGAAATTTACTGAGTAGGACATACAGACATATAGATCTCTTTAATGAAAATGTCCTATTCAGCAATTGTCATGTCTACAAAATATGGACAGTAGTGTACCTTTTTTAATGACCCTATCAACCACTTCCTCCTCTGTAAACTTTCGTATTTTGGAGATGGAGGCTGCTGTAATTATGGAATACTCCTCGCCAAAAAGAATTTGGACCTATCCATTTGAAGTGACCAAGCATCTAGAACAGAATACTGTCCATCTCACATCACTCAAAAATCTTAGAAATTTGGAACTGCATTTCATGCTCCAAACAGCCAACAAAATCATGTTTAGAATTACTGTCTTAAATCACAGCAGACATTTTTGAGAACTGCAACTATCCCACAGTTTCTTTGTGCTAGTGCTTCGCTACTAAAGCCACAGATCAGCAGCAGGAGTTTATATACTTTCAGCAAAACTGGAGATAATCGCCTGTGGTATTTCTCCAAACATTTAAGAGATTAAAATGCATGTGTCCATAGCAGGTAAATTTAAGATGAGAAGGATTTACCAAATCCAACAGAATGCAGACAAGTATTTTTATAACAAATGATGCCCCGACTCTCAGGCTCATAAACCATTCACCTACCTGCTTGCTTTGCTTCAGTGCAGGCAACCTTCATTTCCTCTTTCAACTCTTGGTTTTCATTGGCTATCGCTTCACCCACCATGACAAATCTTCCAACAGCTAGCTTAACTGCTTGGCCCACCTGTTGGATGGCTTTCAAAGTCTTATCCGACTTCTTTGGTTTATCCTTATGGTTAATCAGAGTTGTTATCTGAAAACAGAAAGAGATGACAGCCAAAACTCCTTATTAAATATTGTTTTTGGTGTTTTTGTACCAAAGAAGTTCCACTCAAAATAATATCTGAATAACAGATTGTGAAACCCACTCCTGTGCCTTGCATGTATTTGGCCAATGCCCAGGGAGTGTTCTTCTTTTAATTTTACTTAAATGTTCCTTCTTCTTAGATCCTTTGAGGTCTTTTAATTTTTGTTGATTGAATAATTTAGGCAATGTTTATACATCAAAACTCACTCTGTTTCTCTTTCCATCCTACTGGCTTTCCTTGTCTGAGGGAGTACAGACAGAGTTCAAGCAGAGCTCAGCAGATGAAAAAGGTAAACAATCAACATACAATTTACAAGTCTGATAAGCGGAGCAGAAAACAATATAAAACAAAAGTGATAGTTACCTAAAAGACATGTCTAAAATATGCTGAGGAATACTAAAGGGTGTTTTCATTTTGCCATCTTAACTTCACCACCCCTCCCCAGCCCAATGTAAGATGATTTGTAAAATCTACCTACAGTTCTACAGGTCTAATCTGAGTGATAAACATGAAGAGAAGTCTAAGATACTTGTATTTTCCAAACTTCCCAAGCTACAGAATTGACAAATAGAAGGGCACACCAGCAAACAAGTGAAAATACTTAGGGGGGCTTTGCCAAACTTCTCGATCCTGAAAAATCCATTGAGACTACATATCCCAAAGGGCAGATATCGAACTCAGCTATACAAGCTTTCTATTTAATCAAGGTAGACAGTTCATTACAACTATTAAGTTCTTTGCAGTGAAAGCTTGCACCCAGTTACTGTGCAGGGTTCAATTAGATCCATAAAGCAAGATAGCTATAAAATACAATCCAAAGTTTTGAGAGAGATTTTCCATGTCTCTCACTATGTCCCAAATATGGTTCTCCAGAAGAAGTAGGAGTGACTGGAGTTGAATCTGAGCTTTGGATTGTAATTTTACTTATTGGCTCAACTTATTACACAATCCAGTTGGACTGGCCCATTTAATTATAGTAGGTATTTTGTGACTCCATCTAGAAAAAAAGCATTTCCAGATAATTACATTTCTGTAGCTTTTCTTAGGATGCTCTTTTGCCAGCGGGGTTAGAACAAGCCAACTCAATTTTGAAACAAAGGATTTTAAACAACAGATAATCAACTGGATTATGCAGCTTGTCCCCATGATATATTTATTAACAATCTATTTAATACAGATCAGCCAATGATCTGATTAAGATCACTGTTTCAAAATTCAGAACAGCATTACCCTTGATTCATTTCAAGTTGCTCTCCACATCAGTTTTGGAAGGGAAATATTCTTATATCATACAGAAGAAAGGTAGAATGATTTTGATTCTTTCTCATACTTTTCCTTTCCCAGGATTGAGATTTTTTCTGACTCTCTTATATGCTAACAATCCTTGTACAATGGAACCTCGCAAGACGAGACTGATCCATTCCAGAAGAATGTTCTTAATCGAAAATGCTCTTAAACTGAAATGAGGTTTCCCATAGGAAACAATGGAAAGTCGGACAATCCATTCCATATCCCCAAAAAAAATCATTGTCACCAGACTTTTATGTAGAAATGATTGTCCCTAACATCTGAAACAAGTACAGTGGAACCTCACAAGACAAGCACCTTACAAGACGAGATTTTTCACAAGACTCTCAAAAAATAATAAAATTTATTCCACTAGATGAGTGGTGACTCACAAGACGAGCAAGCTTTGCATGATAACTTACCCGTCATCAGTCAATGCGCTTTGTATTTCCCCTTCAGGCAGCAGCCACGCAAGAGTTCTGTCAACACTGCCACGTGCAGTTTACTCGATTACTGTCCATGAGCTGTACTGTGAGACGTTGCTGAGGGAAAAGGGAAAAGGCCCTTTTGCCTCGAGTGGTGGCAGCAGCGGATCCTCCGAGCCAGCAGGAGGCGCTGAACAGCAGATGGCCTAGGAGCAGCCAAGGTCAGAACCTGCCTCAAAGCAGATCCATAAGTGCTGGTTAGTTTGTTCTGTTAATCATTGTTACTTGTTTTAGATGTTAGGAACAATCATTTCTACATAAAATGCTGGTGAAAATGATTTTTTGTGAATATTTTGGGGTATGTGGAACAGATCGTCCAACTTTCCATTGTTTCCTATGGGAAACCTCATTTCGCTTTAAGAGCATTTCGCACTAAGAGCGTTCTTCCGGA